>ML257321.1:5771-78882 GCA_005239495.1 Nicotiana undulata
GTATAAAAAACAGCCCCCCCCCCCCACCACCACCACCACCACCACCAAATTCTCTAAGCTTTTATTAAGTTGTATTTCAACAAGCAGTATAGTCATTTTAGTAAATTGATCCATCATAAATTATTTTGAACCAAGTAGAGGCATCAGGCAAGGAGACCCCATTTCACCCTATATGTTTATCCCTTGCTTGAAAATGCTAACTAGATATATAGAACATCAAGTAGATACTAGAAACTAGGATCCCATAACCTTAGGTAATAGATGTCCAAAATAATTTCACTTATTTTTTGCGGACGATCTTACCCTAATGGAAAAAGTAAATGACAAATCTTGTCATGCCATTAAATATGATCTAGAACAATTTTGTATCTTTTCAGGCCAGAGCATCAACAATATCAAATCTAAAATCTTCTTCTCCCAAAATTGTTCTAATAATCTCGTTAAAGATATTACGACTAGGCTAGGTGTAAAAAAATGTGAAAATTTCGGCACTTATCTAGGATTTCCAATCTTAAACAATTGTCCAAAGCCTAGGAATTTCCAATTCTTAATTGATAAAATGATAGCTAAACTTGTCACCTGGAAAATGAAATTCATTAACTTGGCAGGAAGAACAACTCTAGCCCACTCATGTCTGAATACTATCCCTAATCACTATATGCAATACACCTTATTGCCTAAACATATCCTTAAAAAAGTTTTTAAGGTCCTTAGGGACTCTATATGGGGAAGCTCTTAGAAAAAAAGGAAAATTCATCTAGTTAATTGGTATACTCTATGCCAACCAAAATCGAATGGTGGCCTAGGTATTCATAATGCTGTAAATAAAAATCTATGCACTTTAGCTAGCCTTGTTTGGAGAATTCTTATAAATGCCACAACCCCTTGGGCCAAACTAATCATCACCTACTATGGAACTAGTATAACAAAAAACAAAAGTTCTTTCGTCTGGAAAAGTATTCAAAAAGGTTGGGAACTATGCTCATAGGGCATCACATGGTCGCCCCACCTCCATTCCAATATAAACATATGGGAAACAAACTGGATTCCTAATATAGGTGACCTTAGAAAAGCAGTGACACGACCCCTCTCTACTAGGGATCTCTCTATTAAAATCAGAGACATCTTTGATGGAAAATCCTGGAACCTAGATAGTCTCTCATTTAATATTCCTTGTGAATTAATGGTAAATATCACTAAGACAAGAATCCGTCTTAAGGGCCCTATCAATGATATTTAATTTGGTCTCGAAATAAGAAAGGCTTCTTCACAACCAAGTCCTGTTACATTCTTATAGAAACCCCTATAGTCAAAAACTTATAATTTGATTGGATTTGGAACTTGAACTGCCCTAATAAAATAAAATTCTTCGTATGACAATGCATTCATGATAGAATTCCTTGCAGACAATACCTCTCACAAATTTGGCTAAATATTGATCCTATCTGCCTTATTTGTAAATGCCAAAAATGAAAAACCCGTAATTCATATTTTTCTAGAATGCAAAGCTGTTAATCAATTCTGGATTTGTCTTGGGTTACAAAACCACTATAATGAAAAAGGAAAACAATTGCTGCTTCAAGTAAATGACTTTAACTATCCTCTTAACAACAAGTACACAAATTTGAACTCTTTCTTCCCTTTTGTCATTTGGCATATTTGGCTTAATAGAAATAATAACAATCAAAACAATACTGCCAACCCTATTAATGATACTCTAATAACTCAAAGAGCTACATAATTCAAACTTCTTACAGAAAAGAATATCAAAACCCCCTAAAAAATCCCCATTAAAATAAAATGACACAAACCTCCAAGAGGCTGGTTTAAACTAAACATTGATGCCAGCTTCAACAACCATACCTAGAATTGTGGCCTGGGAGGAGTTTTCAAAAATACCAACGGAAATTGGGCAGTTGGATTTGCAAAATTCACACATGCAAATGGATCACTAAAAGAAGAAATTAAAGCTCTAAGGGAAGGACTTAAAACAACAAAGGAATGAAGTATATTTCCTCTGGAGGTAATCCAGGCAATGCAACAAGGTAATAAACTATTTGATAAAATTGCCAATGATTGCAGGTGGTTCATGCACCGGTAGAAGGTAATTCTCCAGCACACCTTCAGGCAAGGGAATAGGACAGCCCACCAACTAGCGAAGAAGATCAAGAACATGGAGACCTAACCTTTTGAAGTACATGGAAGAAGGGATGATCAGCTGAAAGGAAAAAAAGTTTTTGTTGAACCACCATCTGATGTAAAATATTTTGTGGAAAGTGAACTACTAGAACAATCTATTTTGAAAAATTACTCTCTTATGATGCTTGCCAAAAGTTAGCAAGCCTAAGAAATTAGAGTGTCCTCTGTGACACAATCTATGACAGTCATGTACTGAATGTTCCTTAAGTATTAATATATATATTTCCTGTTTGCTAAAAAAATAAAATTTATATTCTTGGTTAGTATGATAATTTGAGAGTACTCCTAATTTGTAAACTTATTATATGATAAGAGTCTTCACTCTTGGAGAATACATATCCTGTGCTTGAAGGGATTGAAAATTTTCATATTAAAAACATAACCTAGCTCTAAAACGGAGAAATAGGAAGCTCGATAAAGGTTTGACAAAATCTCAAAATGAATTTCTTGTCTAAACGTGTCACTAAATTTTTTAATGCTATAGAATATAGATAAAACAAAAAAGAGTATTTGTTTTGACAAAAATATCAAAATCGCTCTAAATGAATTTCGTGTCTAAGTTGGCAACAAATAATTTATGTTATAAAAAGAAATATTTTTAAAATTCAACATGAGTTAGCAAAAAAAAAAATTCTAATGCTAATTAACACGACATGATCATAAAGCAACGTCCTTTTAAAATTTGATTTCTTAGTAATAGTTGGGACAAACAAAATTATATAACAAAATTATTCTCAATTATTTTAGGCGATTTAAGATTAACTGAAGAAGTTCTTTAACAACAAAAAGAACTATAATGAATCAACTTAATTAGCCATTTTTCCAACTGCTTAAGCTAAAAAAAAGTCGATAGCTCCAATATATATAAATATAGCGTTGGCCTGCCAATTTAGTCATTTGCCTTTTTAAAAAATAGTCATTTGGCCCTCAAACCTTTTATAATTACCCTTTTTCCATATTCTCAACTATAAATACCCTCTCATTCTTTCATTTTTACTCACAAAATCATCAATTTCTCTCAATCTCAAACTCAAATTGAAGTCTTCAAGTCTTCATTCATCTCTCATTTCTCAAACTCAAATTCTCAATTCAAGTTAAATCATGCCCGGTGATTCTAGAGTTAGCCCATTTGTTCGGGAACACTATAATGTGGTAGAAGAAAATGAAGAATTTTACATAGTAAAGTGCAAGAACTGTGGTCGAGTCTACACTTGGCGTCCAAAGTTGGAGGGCACGGCCTCTTTAAGGAGGCATATAAAAGAGTTTTCTTGCGCGTTCTCCAGACATTCGTATTTAAGATTTTAAGTTTATTTCAAATAATTTATGTTATTTTAAAATTATTAGACGTATTATGCTTAATGTTGTAGTTTGTTAGATTAATTTGAAGTATTATTAATTTATTATGCAATGATAAGCGCAAGTTTGAATATATCTTTATAATTTTTTTGTGTTTAAATTTGAATTACAAGATTTAAGTCACAATTATATAATATAATTTACAAGAAATTGCTTTAGATAGAGAATTTTTTTTAAAAAAAACCTGAAACACTTAGGCCCGGGCTCGGGCCAGATAACAGCCTTAAAGGATAGGGATATTTATAGTTAAAATAGGGCCTAAATGTAATTTAATAAACTCAAGAATTAAATTTAAAAGTTCGAAGAGGGGAGGGGTAAGGGGTGTTTTGGGGAAGTAGGGACTAAAAATGGTCGCCGTTGCCAACAGCTCTTTTTTGAAGAAAAAAATTCACACCGGCTGGCGGAACGGGACGGGACCTTAACAGGCTGGCCCACCGGGACAAAATGGGCAGCTTATCCCATCACATGTCCCGTTTAATTTAGGCCCTGTACCGTTTAACATTTAGTGGGTCGGGCCTGGATATGACGTGATCGGAATTGAGACGAGACAGTATGGGCCAGACAAATTCGTCCCGTTCGGTTGAACAGCCCTATTGTAAATAAGTATATGCTCCCATTTGAATTCAATAAAATTATCAAATTCCTTCAAAGAATAAAGTGAAGACTTTAGTTATAAGCTGTCGAAAATTACATTTTGGAAAACTTTGACTCTTTAAATACAATGAATAAAATACTTTTGAAAATTCTTTATAAATCCTTTTATGACTATTATATCTATGAAATAATTACGTGCACTATCTCTTTCCAAGAAATTCTACATATTTTGAGAAGTCAACTCTTTGAGTACCGTTTAAGAATATAAAAAAAAATAAAAAAAATTAGGACCCATATCCACAAAGGCCACTGGTTAGCCCCAAATGACGTAGCTCACATATGTTCAAACATGTAAGAACTTATAAAATCGACTCCACTGATTTTATACAATATTTATTTGGATAACTAGACGAGGAAACACCCGTATACAAGTTCAACATTGAAATTTTATTAAAATTATTGTTTGTTAGTATTTAGTTAATTTTTTAATAAATAAATTATTATATTAGTCATGAGTAGATAATGATATTGGGGATCACAATTTATAATTAATTTATTTTACTAATTTATACAAAAATTAAACTATAAATACTTATTAAGTTACTCCAATTAACATAAAAAATATTTCGTGCTATAATACTCATTTTAACATCCAGTCAATGTCAAACACGAACATCAAATTGAAAATTTAATATCAATGTATTAGGAAAAATACATAGTTATCCCTGAATTACACATCAAATCCATGTTACACACTTTTTGAGCACAAAAATTATCTTACACACTCAACCTTTTCACTGTGTGCCTAATACACAGTTTTTTACTACATTAAAAAAATATGTGGAATGTCATGCACCAATAAGATCATGACACGTCTCATTATTATTTTTTAAAGAAAAAATATTTAATTACTGTTATACCCCCAATTTAAAAAATCATCTAACATCTCCATCTTTTTTTGCCTGCCGTCACAGTTGACACCACCGGAAAATAGACATTGCCATTGCTTCTTAACCTTCACGCAGATTCAATTTCTATAACAAACCCAGGGCCAAGAATGAAAGAGATAAAACTAAAATTGCAATTCCTCTGTTCCCCATTTTTCTCCTCCATTTTCAGATCTCATACCACAATTAAACAAAGCAAATCAAAGTCAGTTTTTCATTTTTATGAATTAAACAAATCTTGTTTTCATGAACTAAACAACTTCAGTGTGAACAAAATCTCAAATCTTCTCTTATATGACAGAGAGTTGGTGATTTTATCAATCCAGTCAATTCCTATGAAACACAAAAGATTATTTATGTTAAGATTAGATGTTTAGATGGGTTTTCATGATAGAAAATGAAGCACGAAAAGTTTGGAAGGTAATTTTAAGGAAAATTTATAGTACCTTCGTTAAATTGTTCATTATAAGTTTTGGTGGATTTTGTAAATGGCAAAGAAAAACGAAACAGGAAGGGAGTTTGGGGAAGACAGGAGATGAGGGAGTGTTCCTGATAGTTTGGGGAAGACCGAGATAAAAGGGATGCATAGAAACTTTTTTAAAATTATAAAATTGGAAATACGAAAAATAAACTATTATTTTGACATGTGGCACTAAAAATATGGATTTCGAAAAAATATTTACAAATTTTACGCCCTCATTTTTTCTTGTTAAGCACGGGCGAGCCACGTAGCAAAATAGGTGTGTATTAGACACACTTTGGAAAGGTTGAGCGTGTTAGATAATTTTCGTGGTAAGAAAGTGTGTAATAGGATTTGGTCCATAGTTAAGGGGGTAACATATGTATTTTGACATGGTATTATTTCCCCACAATATTCAAATATTTTACAATAGAATACATTAAGAAACTACAAGTGTCATCTATATTAATAATTTTCTGGAATAAAAAGCATACCAATCTATCTGTAAACTAATATGGAAAACATCCAAAGTCTTGCAAGTATTTCAACAGTGGGAACAATCAGCTACTTGATGAAAGTTTAAAGGAACAACATTATTATTTACAATACGACAAAAGATAAAAAAAAAATATGATTTTATATCTTGTATACATCAAAATTAAGAGAAATTTTTAATTTTGCATTCTTAATAAGACAATTTACTACTTCAAACAAAGAGAATAATAGACACTAAAATAAATATGAACATGATATACATTTTAGTAATTCAATATAGTAGTTCAAATTATATTTTATTATAACTCGTTTAGATTGATGTTAATTGGTGATAGAATAATAAACATTTGATAGAATTCTATATGAAATATACAGATTTTTATGTTCCTCAATTTAAGGAGATGAGAGAATTTTTTTTATTTTTTATGGAATTATCACGTGTTAATTTTCATAATAATGAAACAATATAAAATTTATAACAAATAATGTTTAAGACAATCTATTGATGGTTGAAAACTTGTCGTGGAAGAAAATAGTTCAAACCATATAGATTAAATTATCAAATTTATTAAGTATATAAGATATAGCCTTCTAGTACAGTAGGAACAAATCTTATTACTTAAATTAACTTTTGAGGTTTAACAAGTTATGACAATATTTAGTTTGAAATCGCCTTCAAATAGTATAGATAGATGAAACCTATTTAATTTTTATTTTCAAATTGCTTTAAGATATCATGAGTAAAGATGAAAATCTTGTAAATATCGATACTTCTTTTTGTTGCAGTATTATTTATAAATTAATTTTACTTTTTCTATGGAAACTTCTATTTGAATAAAATAAAATAAATAATTTTTTAAAATGAGAAAAAAGTTGGACATGAACATTTACACTGCACAAACAATTTAATCAACACATGCATAATGCATTTAAAGGAGAGTTGTGGCTACAGGAATGTGGAGGATCCACGTGTATCAAGATGACATAGTTTTGCATTTAAGAAATGCAAAGAAGTTTTTATGAAATGACATATATGCCCTTGGTCGACCATTTTTCCTTTTCTATATAATAGAAATATACATATATATATATATATATATATATATATATATATATATATATATATATATATATATATATATATATATATATATATATATATATATANGGTAACGGATAGCCCTGCTGCTCACGGGCCCAACAAGTATATGCTAAATATTGGATTATTGTTTTTAGGATCTTTATACAAAAGAGGGTCAAATTTATTCTTTATTTTTTTTAGCCGACATACATAATTATACGCTAATATAATATATATATATTATATATATATTATATTAGCGTATAATTATGTATGTCGGCTAAAAAAAATAAAGAATAAATTTGACCCTCTTTTGTATAAAGATCCTAAAAACAATAATCCAATATTTAGCATATACTTGTTGGGCCCGTGAGCAGCAGGGCTATCCGTTACCAGTTTAGATATAAAAAAAAAAGGACAGTCTATAATACAATACTGTTTTAGAAAACCAAATGATTTGGGATAGACTTGGCTTTTATGTTTTTCATTCCAATAAAGTTAAAAGAAGAAGAAGAAAATCCAACTCATCGTAGACGTCACTGAATTCAAATTTGTAACACTGTGGTTCGAATTGTAACTTTTAATTCGACCGCCAAATTGCACTTGTGGCTCGCGAGGACAAATTTCTCTCTTACTCGTTTGGATTTTTGGAGGCTATTTGTTATCTATTAGGGTTTTACACTTTCACCCCTTGCCTCATTGATTCAACATGCATAGCCCGTGTCACTAACAAAATGAACTCATAACAACCTTTAGTTTATGAATTGATGTACATTTTGTTCAAATTATAATTCGTACAAAAAACATAAAAGGAAAAGTTTTCACACCATAATTGGAGTCTTGAATTATTTCAAGAAAGGGTAAAGAAAAAGGTGGACTAAACTGAAAATTAATATTTCCTTTGGTCTACAAAATGCAGAAAGGGCTGAGCACGGGCTGGCTTTGGCGATTTAAAAACCTAAAGATTGAATCATCCCAAAACCTCCAAATTGTGCACATGCATGTTTGGAGCAGTTTCTGCTGGTTTAAATAATTGGTTGTGCAAGTTGAGTTATCAAAAGTACTGCTATAAAATAGGAAAAAGTTAATGATCAACAGTTTTTAATACTGGTTTGAGCGGGCATACTATTTTGGGCTTATACCATATATAGATATAAAAACAAATATTTTTGAAATGTATTATAATATTAAATTTTGAACTTATAAGTTCAACATATTTAAAATATTAAACTCATTAAATTTAAAAGCTGAACATACCTCTATAGTCTGTACCCATAATATAAAGTTATACAACTCCTAGACAAAAAAACTATTTATATCACATACGTCGTCCAGTCCTAGTTAAAAAGTTGACCGACTTCTTATTTCGGATTTTGTCACCAAAGTGGACTTTTTGGAATGTTTGAATTTTCTACTACGTTTCCAAGATATTAAGTGGCTCTTCTATACAACGATCGATATATCATGTTTTCATTTGAAAGCAAAATGTTTGAAATGTGGCCCCTTTCTGAATAGAAAGGGCAACTGCAAGTCCACAACCTCGCGTGTTTGGTTGCCAAACTTGATATAAGACAAATCAAGCGCAATCCACGCTGGCTGTGTGGTTTTATAATTTGTTTTTACATACTCCATGTTTACATTAAAACCAATAAATGGATTCACATGCATTTTTAACATACATTTTATTTTCTAATTATAAATTTAATATGTATTTTTACCTCAAGATACTCCTTAACTATAATTAATTGATGTAGTGATCTGATGTCAATATCAAATGTGAATACTTTTTTTTTTTTTTTGTGAAGTCGTGATTTCATAAACCTACTCTATACAAGCTCCTTCTTTGCGGAAGAGTTAAAACAGACTATGACAGTTCCATTGCTTTATATTTTTCTTTTCATTTTCTTTTCTTTTTTATTTATCTAAATAATTATCATTTATTGTTGAAGAAAAATAAAAGTTGAAGATCTTTTTCTTCGTGAAAGACTATTGGGATCAATCCCTTCAACCCTCTTTGGCGTGGAAGGTCGCGGAGTCGAACGTCTCTACAATATTGCGTATATAGACTAATTATTGTAGGTGATTGTCTTTTGTGGTTTAGAAAGAGTTCTGTAGCTATGGGAAAGTCACTCTCCCTTTTCTCTCTAGCTTACGCACAAAGTTGTTTAATAAATGCATACATAGCAACCACACGTGAAAGATGACAATATTGATATAATGGAACCAAAATGTGTGTACCTAACAAATGGTGGCTCTTCAGCAAGAATTGCCAAGAAAGAGCTAACATCAGCCAAAACCACCCCATCAAACAAGCAAACGAATTATAAATTGAAAATGATGAGTGTGATCAACATTAACTAGAGCAGAACAATAATTCCAATATACAAATGAAAAAGAAGAACAGAACAAGTGTGGCGCGTATAGCTGATCATGAATTTATCATAAACAACTATAATGTTCTCTCTCTCTCTTTTTTTTTGGCTACAGGAAAACAGTTTACTAGCCAGCACATGATAACAGAACAAATTCTTATTCATATGCGAACTCTTTGATTATTAACTAAATATTGGCCTATCCAAATAAGTACATTTACTCTTAAAACGGATAACAAATAAATTTATAGGCGATTTTAAGAATACATGAATTAAATCAATACAAGTAATCAAGAATGGTAGATAAACGAATTAAAGATAAAATAAATGACCAAACCGGTCGTGACGTTAAGGCCGGGCTCGAAGTTAAACCGAAAAATAGTTCAATCCTTGCGGACCCTCGATTCGAAGCCAAACGTATATGAAGGACTATGATTAAAATAAGAACCATTCTATAGCTAGAAAACAGAGAAATAAGTTTGTATTTCCATGATATGTGTGTTACAATGTGTCTATTGAATAAAAAACTTCCCCTTCATATAATACGAGAGTTTCATCCCTAGTACAACTCTAAAAAAGGTAAAAATCCTCCTTTCTTGTCAATTACTGATGCACTATCGACATCGGAAGAGATCCTTGCCGAGATACCCGTTTGGGTGCGGATATCACGACCCTCTGTTAGTCGTGTGCAGCAATTTGTAGTGCTTTCCGAGCTCTTGGAGTTCGTTTCGGGTTTTGGGAGTGTTGTCTTGTCAGGCCCGGTGGCGAATACCCTATTCCAGCCTCGATTCAAACAGTTCTCAGATTCAGTCTCTATCTCATACATTCATACTTATTATTTCGTTTGACTTACCGGGTAGTCGGGGTGTGCGCTGACCCTGAGTTCACCCGTATACAGATAGTCCTCTCGTTTCTCAAAGAGTAGGTCCACCGAAATGATAGATGACCCCCTAGTTCTTTCCTTCGTATGTGACAACCGAGATGATGACTAAGCTGAAACATCCCATCAATCGCATTGTTCTTACTTCGGACACATGTCGATCAACGACTGGTCGCCTCTGAATGTGAAACGTCGCGTACTGACTACATTTTCTCCTATAAAAGCTTTGACTTTGTACTTATTCTACTTTCCGATCCTAGATTTTATCTTCATATTCTCTAGCGGCTATCAACTCTTCAAAATCTTCATATTGTTATCTTTGATTTTCAAATCTTCATAATTGTTCTTACGTTTCTAGACGGATCTTCATCCTACCTTCAAACCTCCATACTCTTTTCTTCAAACCTTCATACCTTTTCTTCAAATCATCATATCGTTCCTTCAAATCTTCATATTTTCCATATCATGATGGCTAAGACTTCCAAATCACTTGATCTAGAGGCTGCCTCTTCATCTTTCCACCCGTCCATAGATGCCGAGGTGGTTGTTCCCAAGATGGTTGCTCTTGAGACGGCTGCTTCCGAAGTGGTTGCTCCCAAAGCGGCTACTCCAGAAGCGACCCAGAGCCTCCCATGAAAAGCTTTATACTCGGGGGTTGTTGAATCGAGGACGACTTCAAGGTCGAGAAGGCCTCAGCCAAACAAGACGAAGGTGAAAGAGCATTGAAATACATATGCTCAATTACCAAGATACCCTTCCCATAGTCCAAGACGACTGCAAATGGGAAGGCAAGGACGTGGTAATCCCCGGGCCTAAGGACGATATTACTACCTATATGGAGGGGTATTTAAGTGTTTACACTTATCCTTTCAAGATGGGCCCGGTAGACCCAGTAGTTCTTGCCTTTACAAGAGATACGAGGTGTGCCTCGGGAAAATCAACCTGTCTCTTTAGAGGATCGTGATCCTCCTACATTATATCGTGAACAAAACTGAATCTCCTTGGTTCATCCTCGACCACCTACTTCATCTGTACAGTCCCTTAATTTTTGCCGGGCCAGCACGACTCCCTTTTCGAGCATTGATGTGGATCGAGACCGAGGCTGGCAGGGGCGCTTTGTTCATGTAAAAACTGAAGGTTTGATCCCTCCCGAGTTCCTGCCATTTATCGAGAAGTGGAATGCATCTCATAAGTGTAGTCTTTTCTTAAGTGTCGATTGTCCTTTACTTCCTTTCTTACCATAAATATTTGTGGTCGTGCAGCTGTTTCCCGGGTTCCCAATATGGTCCCCCTACTCAAAGGGGTGGATCGAAGGCATCTGCAAGCAGATGTCATACTTAGAGCATGCGTGGCGCAAACGTTCGAAGGTCAGATGAGAGGCATGTTCTCATGGTGAGGCTCTCATTTGAATAGCTATTATTACGCCCTAAACTTACATTACGTTGAACTTTTCTCTTTCCTTCGTAGGTTTGCCTAAGACCAACGAACTTAGGACACTGGAAAGGGACGAGGATACGTCCTTATCTGTTGAACTTGGGCAGCTAGAAGGGGACGAGGATAAGTCCTCGGGCTCCCCGGGTCCCGAGGTGAAGCCAAAAAAGAGGGCGACTGCCAGGGCTCAAAAGACCTTGTAGAATACCAAGTCTCGGGTGCCGGACGTTGACTCGTTTCGCCGGCTCAGGGATGAGTCTGAAGAAGATGACATATTTGTCGCTCACGGATTGACCCCTGCCGGGGAGCAAGAGGCAACCGAGGAAAAGAGCCACGAGGCCGGAGTGGAGACAGGGTTTGAGAACTCGCGAGAAGCCGCTTCTGTTCTAAAGGAGGCAACCAGTGTGATAGACATCATTGTGACACCCTCCTATATCGAGTCCATGCTTGAAGAGGCCCAAGCGGGTAAGGAAAGGTTAAGTGAAGGAGTTCAAATCACAAACGATCCTCTCCACTCATTCTTCAACGGCATGTATGTGCACACTTTGGAATACTTTTTCGGGCTGGACGACCTGGAGATCCCGAAGAAGGACGAGCCTTCGGAAGCTGGCGGGCCAAGTTCGAGCCCGAAACTGGTGAAGCAGTTTCTTGCTCCAAGTATGGACCCCAACCACAAGATACTAGTCATTCTCACGGTCCCGGAGGATGCTCGAGTTCTATCTGCTCCAGTGGGAATAGCCAGCTACCTTCAATGCCTGGTGACCGAGGAGGACTAGGCAAAGATGAACGAGGTGACATCGAGTCTTTTCAACGAGGTGCAGCAGGCGCTAAACTGGGTAAGGCATCAACAATCCCTCGTGAATTCCACTTAGGTTTAGATATTTTTTACTATTTTTATTTTTTTGCAGGCCTTGGTGCTTCACTATTAGAGCTTCCTCCGGTACCGCTTTGAAATCAACCAGCTCAAGTTTGAGTTCAAGGAGCAGGTTCAGAAGAAGTACATGTATAGGGTTCTCAGTGAGCAACATGACAGGGCCGTCAAGGATCTTCAGGCCGAATTGGACAAGGCTCAGATGGAAGCTTCGACCCTGATGAAGCGGGAACATGCCGACCTCTTTGAGAAGGTAAAAGTCTTTGAAGCTAAAAATGAGGAGCTAGTCGCAGTGACTAACAACACAACCTCGCAGGTCTAATAAAAGATCGACCAGATCGACCAAATCCAAGATGAGATGAATGAGGTCTAGTCCATGGCAAACGAGTGGAAAAGAAAAATGGACTTGTTGGCTTCCGAGGAAGAAACTTCTAACACAAAGCTGGCATCGAGAACCAACTCCGAATGACGATGGACAAAGCTGACAAGTGGTCTTAGCTGAATGACGATCTCCGAGCATACCTAAGCTCGATCGTCGTAAAACGGGACACCCTCGGTAGATAATATGAGGTAGTGAAGTCCAAATTAGATAAAACCTCTGCCGATGTCGAAGAAATGGTGGACCAACACAAGTCCAATGTGGAGGCAGCCAATATCTTCCTGAAGGCGAGGGCCAAACATATGAAGTGGGTGTCCTGAAGAGAGACCATCAAAGAGATCCATGCCCGAGGTTTTGACATGCCGGCTGAGATCGAGGAAGCCAAAAAGCTCAAGGCCGAGGTGAAGAAGCTTTACTAGACTGAAGGTGCCAAAGGCTCCAAGGATTCCGAGGGATCTGAGGGCTTCGAGGGCTCCAAGGGTTCTGGCGACGAGTCAGGCCCCGATGAAGACCAGGCGTAGGTGCCTTAGTACTTTTTTATTTTTTTTGTCTCATGTATATTTACTTTATTTATATTTATTTTGAGGCCGTTTTTACTGGGCCTTTATAAATATATTCCGGAATATATATATATATGAAATTTTCCCTCTCTGGAAATACCTTATCTTTACTTTTCCAGCATCTTCTCGCAATTCTTATCCGTGTTATGTTTGTAATGCCTTAGAATATAATCAAATGTAGTTATAAGGCGTTCATTTTTCAGAGGTTCGAACAGGGCCTGACCTCGATATAACTTTGTTTGCTCGAGGCTTTGAAAGCTCGGTGTGGCCAGAAATATGTTCAAGATGCTTAAGCGATTTTAGCCGATATTTTTGCTGAGGGTAACCTTTCAGCAGGTTTCGAGTTCTTATAAAGGCCTTGCTTTCTTATTACGAGCTTCAAATGTCTTCTAGCCATTTTCAGCATTATCGTAGCCTTTTGTATTTTGGCACCGTCTAATAGGTTTGTTGACTCCAGGATTTGGTAGCCCGGGTTGTCTGAACGTTCTCCGGACAACAATCCTCAAAAAAGGGTAGCCCTTGATATCGACAGTCTCGAGTAGGAGTAGCCCGTGGGCTCTTAGGATCCGGAATTTTAGAGGCAAGAAAATGCATAATAGCAAGGCGAAACTTTCTTTCATTTTTTAGTGTGTTAAGTGCATGATCAAAAGCGTATAAAAACTTGTATCATGGCTTGAGTGGACTATGTGAGCACGGTTCATACAACCGTTTGGCCCTTACAACGAATCCTAACCACCACGCCTTAGCTTCTAGCATACAAAGTTTTCCTTTTTCCTTGCTAATAAACCTTAATCCTTAATCCAATGTTAATGGCCCCAGGTATTCGAGGTCGAGCTTGAGAGGGCTCGTATACTATTGACATGAAGTGATCGATCATTGACTCCGCTCTGAGAGCGGTCTTAGGATCTAACTTAGCACGTTTTACTGCTACATCGTTAAAAACCTTGCCGAAAAACCCATTTGGGACAAAACTAGTTCAAGATAAAAAGAATGCAACGCGTGCTTTCAGACCTAATAGCCACACCCAACCTAGGTCGTTGCCTGCAAGTGCTAGTCTGACTCATAACATGATTAAAGAGTAGTTGAGATCGTACCTTAGCAGTAGTAGTGCTTTAAGTGTGTCACGTTCAAGTTGTTTGTATCATACCTACCCCGCTAATGTTTGATAGTTTCCCTGATTGATGCTCATTTCCTGCGATTCGAACCTCACTTGAGGGGTTTCTTACTGATTTCCATAATATAAATTGTTTCTTGCCTTATTTCTCTGGCTGATTTTGCTGTCAAATTAATTCATATATATACTTTCCTTAAATAGGATTCTGAACTTGGCTTTAATTACATGCTCTATACCTACATTGCACCTATACTATTTCCTTATGTGTTACCATCAGTCTTATACGATTTTCTTTCCTTATTCTATTATTGTCTATCAGTGACTGAGTATGACTCCTTAATTAAAGGGAGTAATTACATTAATTTGATTCTAATTGATGTTTACTTCCATATTTTTGCTGAACTATTATTTGTTACCTTATTTTTTGCCTATTTCAAAACTATATATACCCTATTCTCTCATTAACAAAGACACGAATAGACACTGCTCAGAACTCCCTTACACACAAATACTCTCTTCTCTGTCTGGTTATTTGCTAGTATTATCCAGTTGCAAGCCAAGGCTGCTTATTCTAATCTATTGCTCTTCATTATGTGTTTGCTATCTCTCATCTAGTATGTACTAATTTCGGTTTAAGTTACAAAAACAATATGGTTCTTTTGGCACTTCAATTCATTCTGTTCCTAATATGTTTTTACTTATGGTTTTGTTGTTTAACCTGCAATTAACATGTCTACTTTACGTCTTTATTAGCCTGATTCTCAATGTACCCCTTCCTTAGACTAAGCATGTTCCCCCTTAGCATACCTCAATGTGATTTTGCTTCACTTATGCTTTCTTTGATTCTTGGCACACAACAATCAGTGTTATATGCTATTTGATCTCTCTGTAACACTTAAATGCATGCTGTATCTGAAACCCCTTAGGATCTCTTTGATTCTCAGCTTATATGTAACTTTGCCTATTATGTTCCTACCCCTATGTGCTTCATACTTGTTCCCAATGCCTCATCTCCCTGCTTGTGATTGTTGA
This sequence comes from Nicotiana undulata, assembly GCA_005239495.1. Taxonomy (NCBI): domain Eukaryota; kingdom Viridiplantae; phylum Streptophyta; class Magnoliopsida; order Solanales; family Solanaceae; genus Nicotiana; species Nicotiana undulata. The sequence goes on from ML257321.1 coordinate 21,543, forward strand.
ACTTGTCTAAGTTCCTATTTCTTGTTCTATGTGTGTAGTTTTGGTATGTTGTTTGTGTTGTTGCCCTACCCTTTTTCAAACTGTTTTCACTCAGTAAACTCTTCTATTGTTCTGCAAAATATATTTCAAACAAGTCTTATTTCAAAAACTATTTTCCCACTCAATCTTTTTCAAAAACTATGTCAAGCACTCTCACTCTACTCTTAGACCCTTAGGTTCTGCCCCTCTAATGTGTGACTGCTTTGGGATCCTTATACGATCCCTCTGAACTCTGATGCATTAGAGATGGCCCTTCCACACTGCACTTACTCAATTATGGTTATGGAAAATCTGGGTGTAAGCACTGCCCGGGATCCCTTGAGGTCCTTAGGGAACTCTGGTACACCTGGATTATATGAAAGGATGTGGAACACTGTTTGGCATTGAGAACTCTGAAGATCTGGTCCTATTGGTAGGTTCCCTATAGTGTAACTTCTTATTTTTTATTCACTTAAGTAATTCATACAATGGTCTGTAATAATTTATTATAAACAACATTGGGGATGGATAATGAAAAGGGGAAGGGTAACTATGCATGCCAAATGGGTAGAAACCATGCTTTTAGGTTTATGTTTCCTATTTGTGCAATAGAACTCATGTTTAGGACCAATCTGTGCAAATCATATCATTAGATACCATGTTCTTTAGGCTCTATGAGTACTGTTTCAGCATATTACTTTGGCACTATGGTTAAATCACTTAGAAATGTTGTTCTAGGACCAAACATGCTAATATAAACCATTACTCATGCAATCATGTTTTATAATGCTATAAGCATGCTGTTATCACTTAGAAATCATGTGCTAGGGTAAACACATTAATGCAAACTATCACTCGTATGACCCTGTCTATGGATGCTGTAATTTTGAGTATGTAGAAATCCTGCTCCATGTAAACCTTGCATAATCTGAAATCATATGGAAATCCTGCTTTAGGAATTCTGCATGTGCATCATTCTGCATCCCTTTGTGCATTAGATATTATGTTTTAGGATTTCATTCACACTCGCATAATTACAACTAGTTCTGGTGCATGAAAAGAGCATAAAACAATCTTATTCTATCTCTAAATAACTGGCGATAATCCTGTATATTTGTGACACTTAGAACAACATGTTTAGGTCACATAATTTACAATAGTTTTCTTAATAATTCTGGTAACTATTACATACTGTCCTACACGTAGGCAAGCCTCAGGTGATTAATTGTTATAATTGGAAATATGTCTCTTGTGTATGCTTAATGCTTAACAGACTTAAAATCAGTAGGCAAACTGATTAGGGTCTGCTTATGAGTTTATAAAAATATATCTGCAACTTTCTCATGTTCTGATACCCATCTAGATACCATGTCTTAGGATTCCCCTTAGCAATACTACCCTTATTCGTGTTTGAGTCGTGCTGTTTACATGCATTACTTGTGGAGGTAGCTGAGCCTCTTATTTGCTCTTTCCTGCTCTTTATTTGCTGAAGTCCTATGTGTTTTGTTTGTCGCCTTAGTATTTTCACCTTTAAACCTAAGGGTCTGTCTAGGATTGCCTATAGGTAGAGGTCCTGAATTCCTCCAGGGCCATTAAGAAGGGACGGGTAACAACACGCATAAAGGTCGCTAAATAACACTCGCTTAATAACCGCTAAGGGGTGGGAAGGGTAGATATGGATATGATGACCGGTGCGCTAATGCCACGTGTAGCCCCTCTTCTGAGGAGTGATTACCGAGTATTGTACTGATGTGATCCTATAGGATAAATAACCTAGGACTTTCCCTATCCTTTATATATGTGTCTAGATTATAATTCTTTATAAAACTATATTTAGACATCAAGTCTCTCCAAAACCTTTGTTACCCCGATGTACTTAACGTTAAATCTTTTAAAAACTTCTGTGTACTTAGAGAAAAAAAAAACTTTGTTACGCATGTGTGCTTAGACTGTGAATCTTTCAAGATTCTTTACTTGTTTAAACTTTAATTGCATATATGTTACTTGCTTAAAATTCAAAAAGTTGTTTGGCCGGGAACCACAATTGTGGACTCTGAGGGATGCCTAACACCTTCCCCTTGGAGTAATTTCAAGCCCTTACCCTATCTTTGGTTACCCAAATCTAAGTTTGTAAATAACCCTAAAAAGGTGCCCTAACGCACCTTAAAAATCGTTAGATGGCGACTCTTCGATTCCCTGCATACCCCCCTTCCCAAAAGGAAACGAGTTGTCCCAATAATGTCAAGAACCCTGACTAATCCGAAAGGAGGAGTTGAAAAAGGGGGCGCGACAGCATGGAGACTTCGCTTGGGATGTCTAGGCTTTCACCATTTCAAACCACTTTGTGAATTTGTAATTCTTCCCTTTCCCTTTATGTGCAATTAATTGTTTATTTCCTTCAAGCATTTAATTTTTCTCAAAGGCAAAACTGACATGTTTTCTTGTTTCCCTTTGTAACCGATTTTCAATTATAACTGTTGTATTTACTTCTTTCACAAACGTGCAAATACATGACTACATGCCTTTACTGCCTATTTACTGCATAATCATGCTCAATATCATACTCCACTCGTGCCAAAACAAATCCTATAGCAACATTTGATGAGTGGTTACGCCCTTCCTATTTTATATCACCCCTAAATTCGGAAAGGCCTATTTGCGGTAAAACTAGTCGATCAGCGGTGCAGTCGACGGTTCTGTGCCTTCCCCCTTGAGTTGTCCTCTCAAGGGTAACAATCTAATACCCTATAGAAACTTTACTCTCTTAAATTGTACATGCATCATGGTCAAACCTAGCTAGGTTAATGTGTTGTTCGCACAATAGCCTTTAAGACAGCATTGTCCAAAGTCCACTGGGTTTTCATAATCCCAGCGGATATCATCACGTTCTGTGCATTTATTTGGAAAACTAAATGCTTGAATGCCAATCATAAATGTTAAATAGTCGAGTCTGGTGGGGGTAAGGGCCTAATTATGTTTATCTTGCAGAAATATAAGGCACGAAGTCCCTAGATTCGGCATGGTTAGCAATATTCACCCAAAGCTCTTGAACTGGTGGGAGGATCTTCACTCTGGTGATAAGAAACTTGTCAAGAAATACTTAGGTAATTTACCGTCTCTCCTAGACATACAACCCAACAACATGATGATCGAGGCTGCCACCTTATTATGGGATAGCAAAAAATCTGTTTTTCGTTTTAGGGACATGGAAATGACACCGTTGCTAGATGAAATAGGAGGACCGACAGGGTTAGTCTGGGAAAACCCTGGGTTATTAAGAGGACTGACATAGGCAAAGGTTTTTTGAAAATGATGGGTCTAAAGAAGAATGCAGAGTTAGAGTGTCTGAAGAAGTCATACATCCCTTTTGAGTATTTGTATGAAAGGTACGGTCACAACAAATCATACCGTACCTACCACGACGAATTTTCCATTACATCTTTGGGACATATTCACCGAAGGGTATTTGTCTTCATTGTTTGCTTCCTAAGGTTGATCGTGTTTCCAACAAAGAAGGAAAGGGTTCACACTAGGTTAGCTATGGTAACCAAGACTTTAATGGAGTGAATTGGCGGACAAACTTTTAGCATTGTCCCAATGATCATAGCAGACATTTACCGAGCTCTAGAACGTTGTCAGAGAGGAGCTAAACACTTCGAGGGTTGCAACTTATTACTACAACTATGGCTCTTGGAACATCTTCAAAAGGGTTAGTACCAGCAGGAATTTCTGCGAAGGGCGTGGAATGATCACATCGCCTTCCATCACCCTAAGCGGATGACATACATTCCCGACAGGTTTGCCCAACCAGAGACTGCCAATGAATGGGTAGAGTTCTTTGATAATCTGACTGAGGAGCAGATACAGTGGATGTTGGAGTGGTTTCCAACAGACGAATTCATCGTCAGGTCGAGGGATGCACCACACTTGGTGCTAATCGGGCTGAGAGGAATATATCCTTACGTTCCTCTCCAGGTTATGAGACAAGTAGGCAGAAAGCAAATTGTACCAAGGGTCGACAAGATGAGTCATTTCTGAGCTGACTTCCAAGATGACGATATACCCTACAAGTGCCAAGCCCAACATATGTGGCACTGCAGATCATAATGGAAAAGGACACAATTGAACCAGAAAGGTATCACGCAGGTTGTGCACCTTTCTACTCAGGGTAGTTAGAAGACAATTGGGATGGTTTAGTCTGATCGGGGTTTAGCCAAGGCGACAGAATCATAGATGAAAGGGCCGAAGCTCAGGTCAAGTATAATCAACTGCGCAAGAGGATCCGTGAATATGAGAATGAGCACCGTGAGATACACGAAACCAACAAGATATTGATTGAAGAATGGAAAGACATGGCCGTCCGTTCCAACAAAAAGCTGGAATAATTGGAGCGAGGCATAGTCGAGCTGGAGGGTAAGATCATCAAAAGAGTTGAAGACTGTCAAAAGGCTGATGGGAATGAAGGTGGACGTCTGGCCATAGCATACCTGCTGCTAGGACTTTGTGAGCTGAGAAACCTGTTCGATGGGATCAATGATGCAGAATCTAGGGAAGGTCCATCTGGGACCAAGTAGAATAGGATTTCCTTTTCCACTTTATCAATGTAATAAAGCCAATGGCCATTAATGACTTTATTTCTTGCTTATTATTTTGGATTTGTCTATTTTCACATTAATGAAATGAGGCATTTTGTCATTTAAGTTCTCCAAATCAATTTGTCGCTAGGCCTAACTCGGGCACAACGAGGCTCCCAAACTAGGACACGCTTTACATTCTCGCATTATGTGTTTAAACACCGCAATACTTTTTCATGATCTTCACTTACTTGGATACCTATTTGTTTTTGTTTTGTTTTCTTTATTTTTCCCCTCCCCAAAGGTTGGTTCGTGCACTCTGGCATCATCATCGCACTACACAAGATCCAGGGGACCTCCACCCTATCCTTCTCCTAGTCCTCCCAAAGGCAAAAGCAAAGGCAAGGGAAAAATTGAAGATTTGAGCAACACAACACCAGTTGAACGGGTAGTGGCCGGTGACGGCCAGGGTATTCAAGTTCAGAATGAGGCTATGTCACAGCTAGATCAAAGGTTGGTAAAGCTCCAAGGAGAGCTTGAGAAGGTCCGAAATTTGGCAAACTTATCATTCACACCCAGTGTCCCAGATGTCAACCATCCCAACAACCAAAATCCCATACCTCCTCAAAATAGCCCAAACAAACAGAATCATCCCGCAACTCATCACCACACCACCCCACCAAAGAATCAAACTCTTCCACCACAATACAATGCTTGCCACACTCCAAGAAATACTCCACTACTTGTCCCTGAGCCACAACACTCCACAAATGACCATCTTTATACCCAGGCGCCAGGCCATCACAAAAACCCTATCTATGTGGAGACTCTGCCGCACTCCATCCAACCATTTCACACACACTTGAATTCAGTGAGACATATTTGCTTATCAAGAATTTGGTTAAAGAACTTAAGAAGATGGCTAGCTGAGTTCAAGGCGTTGAAGGAAGCAAAGGAGTTGAAGGAAGCAAAGAAGTTGAAAGGCTAAACTAAGAAGACCTCTGCATACAGCCCGATGTCGAACTTTCCGAGGGGTACAAACCTCCTAAGTTCGAAATGTTCGATGGTACATGTGATCCGAGGGTCCATCTGAGGACCTACTGTGATAAATTGGTGGGAGTAGGAAGAGATGAGAAGATTTGTATGAAGCTGTTTATGAGGAGCCTCACAGTGGATGCTCTGTCTTGGTACATCAGCCAAGACCCTAAGAAGTTGTCCAACTAGGTGAGTATGGCATCAGATTTCATGGACCGGTTCAGGTTCAATACGGAAAATGCTCCGGATGTGTTTTATATTCAAAATCTTAAGAATAAGCCCACAGAAACTTTTCGCGAGTATGCTACTCGCCGGAGATCTGAAGCAGCTAAGGTCAGGCCTACGCTAGACAAAGAACAGATGAACAAATTCTTTGTCCGAGCACCAGACCCACTGTAATATGAGTGGCTAATGGTAATTGACAACCATAAATTCTCTGACATTATCAAGTTGGGTGAGAGAATTGAGGAAGGGATAAAAAACGGAATGGTTACTAACTTTGAAGTGTTGTAGGCTACGAATAAGGCCCTACAATGTGGCGGTGTGTCCAAGAAAAGAGATGTGGGAGCCGTAATAGTTGCACAGAGGACTAAATCCCAGTTGAAATACCAAAACTACCAAACACCCCCACTCACATACCAACCAGCACCAACATACCAAGCACCCTCGCCCACATACCAGTCAGCACCTCTACCAACATATCAGTCATCTTCCCTACCTAATTATCAACCTACTTTCCCTAGATATTCTCTACCAGCTCCTGTCTACCATACCTACAACTCTAAACCATCTCACTACCAATCACCCCCTCTAAATATGATTGAGATAGAAGAAGATTGCGACCCAGAGGGGTCAATCAGGTTGATCATAGAAGGTGATGACCCAAAGAAGCCAGCAGTCACTCGTAATCCTATCATAGTACAGATTCAACCATCCAGAGATGTTAAGGTAACATCGTCAGTCCCATTTGAGCTTAAAGCGGCACCACCTATAGACGCACCTTATTCCGTTCGAGGTCGAAGTTATGACACCTGTTAAGGCACCCGTTCCATTCGAAGTGAAAGTAGCTGCACAAGTCACAGTGGAGGTGTCAACCACACCACCATTTTTCACCAATGCTATACAATGGGATTATGTAGCTGAGGCAATAAGTAAAGGCAAAATCAATATAGAACAATCTACCGCTGCACGGGGAATGACAAGGACCGGCAGGGTCTATACACCTGAACATTTGACAGAATCCAGTAAGCAAGCTTCCAACATGCCACCCATCATTGAGACATGCCCAGATGATCTTTGGGGGAAGGTGCAGTCCAAAGAATATTCGGTCGTCGATCAGTTGAACAAAACCCCAGCTCAAATATCCATTTTGTCATTGCTGCAGAATTCAGAGACGCACCAGAATGCTTTGATGAAAGTACTGAACGAAGTGTATGTGCCAAATAACCTCACCTGCGGGGAAATGGCCAATATGGTAGGTTAGGTATCGGAAATTCATAAGATCACCTTCCACGAGGAAGAGCTTCCACCTGAAGGGTTAAGTCATAACAAAGGACTGCACATCACCGTGCAATGTAAGGACTACTTCATCACTAGGATTCTGATTGACGGGGGATCCAGCCTCAACATCTGTCCATTCACGACGCTCAAGAAATTGGGCAAAGGGTTGTACAAGATAAAAGAAGGGTCGATGAATGTGAAAGCTTTCGATGGTTCTCATAGGTCCACCATCGGTGAAATCAGTCTTTGTTTACAAATGGGGCCTACGTGGTTCGAAGTTGATATTCAGGTGATAGACATATAGGCATCCTACAACCTGCTATTAGGACGACCAATGGATACATGCCGCTGGGTCTGTGGCATCGACGCTGCATCAGGCAGTGAAGTTTGAATGAAACCATCAAGAAGTAATCATCCACGAAGACGGAAGCAATCCTATCTATAGTCGCCAGACTATTCCAGTGGTTGAAGGAAGAAGAAGGCTAGGTGGAGAAACTTATCACCATATCGAACGGGTCAACGCAGTAGATAAATACAGGTGGTGGGATAGTAATCTCACAAGCATACTAAACTAGAGTGGGTACGAGCCTGGCAAATGACTCGGCAAGAATCTCCAAGGGATCTCCAAACCGATACAGCTCAAACGACATGGCACCACCTTCAGTCTGAGATACAAATATACATGGGAAGAATATCAAAACTGGTTGCCACCATGGTGCAGTCCTTATTACCCATTGGAATAGTCGATACCGCATTTGGAGCATATCTTTCAGCATACTGATGTTATATGGGGATCAGAGGAAGAACAAGCACTAGCATCCTTGAAGAACTTATTCCTGGAAGATGATGACATATACTGTTGCGTCATTGTTGAGGAGGAAGGTCCTTCCATCCAAGCCGTAAGCAAAGGGTCATCCCTTAAGAACTGGACTGTCAGAACATCAGGGCCCGGCGAGTTCCTGGGTAGCAAGGCTAAACAAGCATTGTTTATTTATTTCATTCGCTAAATGATTTCCTTTTCTCATTTTCATTTCTACAATAAAGATCGTAAATGTTCTAAAAACATTTACTCAATTTATTAAAAGCACTTTTATGTTTTTATGAATCAATATTTAGTGTTATCATTTTTTCTCTCATTACTTTATCTGTGCAACATTACTATTACTTGTCTTGATGAACCAATGACTGTGACATGCAACGAAACAACGCAACAAAAGGACAGTGATTTAGAAGAAGAGAATGATAGCATACCTGAGTAAATTGTTAAGGAGATTGAGAATTTTGAGAACAAACCTAAGTCCAACATGGACGAGACTGAGGTCATCAACTTGGGAGATTCAGAAATTGTCAAAGAAACTTGCATCAACATTCAATTGTCACCATCAGAGAAAGAGGAATATACGCAGTTCTTGAAAGAGTATGAAGATATATTTTCCTGGTCGTACGATGACATGACTGGTCTAAGTACCTCCATTGTAGCTCACAAAATTCCAACCAATCCAATGTGCCCACCGGTAAAGCAAAAGCTCAAAACATTCAAGCCTGACATGAGTTTGAAAATCAAGAAGGAAGTTACCAAGCAGATCAACGCCAAGGTCCTCAGGGTAGTTGAGTATCCAACATGGTTAGCCAACATCGTGCCAGTGCCTAAGAAGGATGGAAAGGTCAGGGTTTGTGTCGACTACTGGGATCTCAACCGGGCTAGACCGAAGGATGATTTCCCTCTTCAAACATACACATCCTGATTGACAATTGTGCCAAGCATGAACTTCATTCGTTCGTAGATTGTTTCGCTGGTTACCACTAGATATGGATGGACGAGGAAGACGCTGAGAAAACGGCTTTCATTACGCCATGGGGAGTATATTGATACAAGATGATGCCATTCGGCCTGGAGAATGCTGGGGCCACCTATATGAGGGCTATGGCCACTATCTTCCATGATATGATACACAAAGAGATCGAGGTATATGTGGACGATGTCATTATTATGTCCAAGAAAGCCACCAACCACATAGCAGATCTGAGGAAGTTCTTCAATAGGTAGCAGAAATACAATCTGAAATTAAACCCCGCAAAGTGTGCATTCGGGGTTCCTGCACGGAAATTGCTCGGGTTCATCGTCAGCCGTCGAGGGATAGAATTGGATCCGTCAAAGGTCAAGGCCATCCAAGAGTTACCACCACTGAGGAATAAGAAAGATATGATGAGTTTCCTAGGCCGCCTTACCTACATCAACCGGTTCATAACACAGTCCACGGTCATATGTGAACCAATCTTCACGATGCTGAAGAAAGACGCTGCGACAAAATGGACCGAGGATTGTCAAAAGGCCTTCAACAGAATTAAGGAGTACTTGTCAACACAGCCAGTCTTGGTACCACCTGATCCAGGTAGACCTTTGCCACTCTACCTCGCGGTATTAGATGGAGCCTTCGGCTGCGTTCTGGGGCAGCACGACGAGACAAGGAGAAAAGAGTAGGTTATTTATTATCTGAGTAAGAAATTTACTCCATACGAGGCACGATATTCTCTACTGGAACGTACTTGTTGTGCTCTAACCAGGGTAGCCCAGAAGCTGAGGCATTACTTCTATGCCTACACAACATACCTCATATCAAGGATGGATCCCTTGAAATATATCTTTCAGAAGCCCATGCCCACTAGCAAGCTGGCCAAGTGGCAAATCCTGCTGAGTGAGTTCGACATTGTCTATCTGACTTAGAAAGAAATCAAGGGACAATCATTTGCGGACCATATCGCTGAAAACCTCGTGGACGGAGAATATGAACCCCTGAAAACGTATTTTCCCGATGAAGAAGTTTCATTCATAGGAGAAGATATTGCATAATCCTATGACGGTTGAAGAATGTTCTTCGATGGAGCGGCAAATTTCAAAGGAGTCGGCATTGGAGTTGTCCTGGTATCAGAAACTGGTCAACATTATCCGGTATCCGCTAAACTCAGATTCCCCTGCAACAACAACATGGCGGGATATGAAGCCTGCATCCTAGGGCTCAATATGGCCATCAACATGAATGTTCCGGAGATGCTAGTAATTGGTGACTCAGATTTGCTAATACACAAAGTACAAGGAGAATGGGCTACTAAGAATTCCAAGATACTGCCGTATCTGCACCACTTGAAAAAATTGAGAAAGAGGTTCACGAAAACTGAATTTCGGCATGTCCCTAGAATTCAGAACGAGTTCACCGATGCATTGGCTACTCTATCATCCATGATACATTATCCAGATAAGAACTTCATTGATCCTATTCCAGTAAAGATACATAGCCAGCCGACATATTGTGCCCATGTTGAAGAGGAAACAGACGAAAAATCATGGTTCCGCAATATCAAGGAGTATTTGTCAAAGGGAGAATACCCAGAGCTTGCAAATCATACTCAGAAACGCACACTTCAGAGATTGTCCAACAACTTCTTTCATAGCGGAGGAATCCCGTACCGGAGGACTCCCGATTTGGGATTATTGAGATGTGTTGATGCAAAGGAAGCCTCCAAATTACTTGAAGAGATACATGCTGGGACCTGCGGCCAATATATGAACGGTTATCTTTGCTAAAAAGATACTCAGAGCCGGTTATTTCTGGATGACCATGAAAACGGACTGCATCCAGTATGTTTGGAAATGCTACCGATGTCAAGTGCATGCAAATATGATAAAGGTACCCCCAAACGAGCTCAATGCAACAAGCTCACCTTGGCCGTTTGCTTCCTGGGGAATGGACGTCATTGGACCAATCGAGCCTACCGCCTCTAACGGACACATGTTTATCTTGGTAGAAATTGATTATTTCACTAAATGGGTCAAAGCAACATCTTACAAAGCAGTGACTAAGAAGGTCGTGGCAGACTTTGTCCGCCACCGTATTGTTTGTCGATTTGGAGTTCTCGAGTCAATCATCACCGACAATGGCTCCAATCTCAACAGTGATCTGATGAAAGCTATGTGTGAGACTTACAAAATCAAACACAAAAATTCCACAGCTAATAGACCTCAGATGGATGGAGTTGTAGAAGCCGCCAACATGAACATCAAGAAGATATTGAGGAAGATGATAGAAAAATACAAGTAGTGGCATGAGAAGTTATCATTTTCCTTACTAGGATACCACACCACAGTCCGTACATCAACCGGGGAAACTCCTTACATTCTAGTTTATGGTACAGAAGTTGTCATTCCTGTCGAAGTGGAGATTCCTTCCTTGAGAATCATACAAGAAGCTGAGCTCAGCGATGCAGAATGGGTAAAGAGCCGTTATGAGAAACTATCCCTCATAGATGGGAAAAGAATGAATGCAGTATGCCATGGTCAAATTTATCAAAATAGAATGTCCACAGACTTCAATAAAAGAGTCAGGCTGAGACAGTTCACACCAGGGCAGCTGGTGTTAAAGAAGATCTTTCAGCATCAAGATGAAGCCAAAGGGACATTCTCTCCCAACTGGCAAGGTCCTTACATGGTTCACCGAGTATTGATAGGAGGAGCTCTTATACTTGTATAAATGGACGGAGAAGTATGGAAAAAATTTATCAACTCAGATGCAGTCAAACGATACTACGTGTAATACTTTATGCTTTTCCCAAGTGATGTAAATTGAACTACGCCTGACCTGATTCCTGTTTAAGAGGGGATACGTAGGCAGACCAATGGGCTCGGTCACAATTCAATAAAGATCTCACCTTTCCCCGCAATTGGAAACTGGGGCAAAATTTTGAGGAGGACCCTCAAAATTCCGAAACAAGTTCAGTCGATCGCCGCATGCGCAACAGTCAGAAGCGTCAACCCATCAAACATGAGCAGAATTTTGAGGAGGCCCCTCAATCTCCGTAGCATGAGAGGTTGCAATGTCTTGAACCATGTCACGATCGTTGGTTCATCTAAATTTATTTTAAAATATATGTTTATACTATATCTTTAGAAAATCATGCATACTTACCCTTGAAAACAACTTTGTTTAGAAAATGCTACCTCGATGATATGAACATGATCATCAGACCAGGCATACGAGTCAGCAAAGCCAACGGGAAACGAACCAACCTTCCCTATTTATAGAACTCACGATTTCTCTTTGGATTCAGGAACAAAGAATAAAACACGCAAAGAAGTCACAAATCGCAACACAGTTGCAAAATGCTAAAGTTCACTGTCCACACAAAGAACAACTTGTTCGGTGTCACGAAAACCATCGCAATTGCCGACATTTGCTATCATCAAAAACAAAGAATGCTCCGCAGTCGCAATGCTCACAATACCGCAATCTACCACCAGCTAAGAAATTCTACTGTCATTTATTATTTAATCTTCTGCATAAGGCTAACTTTCTGCCTTCCACTGCATAAGGCTACCTTTCTGCCTTCCCTTCTTCATAAGGCTACCTTTCTACCTTCCTTGCATAAGGCTACCTTTCTGCATTCCCATTTGCATAAGGCTAAGCTCTGCTTTCATCTTGCATGGGACTAAGCTCTGTCCCCATTTCGCATGAGGTTAAGCTCTACCTCCACTTGCATAAGGTTACCTTTCTGCCTTCCCTTCGCTTAAGGCTAAGCTTTGACTTCATCTTGCATAGGACTAAGCTCTGTCCCCATTTCGCATGAGGTTACGATCTACCTCCACTTGCATAAGGCTACCTTTCTTCCTTCCCTTTGCATAAGGCTAAGCCCTGCCTTCATCTTGCATGGGACTAAGCTCTGTCGCCATTTCGCATGAGGTTACGATCTACCTCCACTTGCATAAGGCTACCTTTCTTCCTTCCCTTTGCATAAGGCTAAGCCCTGCCTTCATCTTGCATGGGACTAAGCTCTGTCGCCATTTCGCATGAGGTTACGATCTACCTCCACTTGCATAAGGCTACCTTTCTTCCTTCCCTTTGCATAAGGCTAAGCCCTGCCTTCATCTTGCATGGGACTAAGCTCTGTCCCCATTTCGCATGAGGTTAAGCTTTACCTCCTCTTGCATAAGGCTAACTTTCTGCATTTTATTTCCAATAAATAATTATAAAATTGCATCGAAAATGATTTCAAAAGCATTACTTGATTTAATTTATTATTTAAGGTCCTATTATGGCAAATCATTTCATGATAAGCCAAATTGGCACCTTTTTGGCTATAATTGCAATAACATTGCAATTACAGCCTAATCATATGATTTATACTATTTTTATCCAGAAAATAGTCATTTGTATTTTTAAATACTAAGTAATTATTTTAATTTATTTTCTAAGCATGGATTTCATTTTTTACAATTATCAGTTATTTTATAAATTATTTTTAGCTATTCTAATTGGGTATTTAACAACTAGCCACCTTTATTTTAATTTTAGCCTATATTAATCTAATTCCTAGCCTAATTAAAGTAACCCAACAAACCCCAAGCCCAATTCCTAAATCTACCCGGCCCAATGCTTACTTAATCTTGGCCGTTGATCAATTTCGATCAACGACCCAGATTTAACTTTTCCATAATTAAGCCCTAAGACTACCCCCTTCCCCTCTCATTCTCTCCCTCACTCTTCAGCCGTTACATCTCTCATCTCTCTCATCTTCCTCGACTCCCTCTGCTAACCTAAGCTCTCATCGGCCGTTGCCTTGCCGGAAACCATGGTGGTTTCACCACCATCCCAGCCTCATGGCTCTCTCCTACGACGGGTATCACTGCTTTGAGGTACTCAAGAGATACAAAGGCGGTTCACTCACCTACCATGATCTCTCATGCCATTCTCCGGCCATCCATGGCCGTCCGAGTAAGATCTTACCACTTTCGGCTAAAACTAGTGATTTTTGAGTTGATTCTCCTTTTCTCTGGGTTCTCTCTTTGAAACCCTAACTACTAAACTTTCGATTTTCTTAGATCTATAATATATCTGGACGTATTACGAGTTATTTTCATGTTATCCTTAAAAAACTTTCCGTTTTCCCTAAAACGATTATTCATCTTCAAACTAGAGTTCTAAAACCCCTTTTGAAAAGAATTTTTCTTTTTGATTTTCAGCATTATCTTATGAATTTCATTATGTTTAAACACTGTTTAAGCTTTTCCCTTTTGTCTGATTCATTTTTGTTATGAAACCCCAAAAGTGTTGGTTTCAATATGTGGTTCTGAGTTTATTTGCAATAACATGTTTACTGTTCTATTATGATTATTGTGCTCTCATGAATATTTTGCGATTTTGTGATTTTACTCCATGTTTTCTGTTAGGGTTTATGACTCTTCATCGCTTTTGCCTATATCATGTCTACTTTGTTAGTTTAGGCTATGTTCTATGTGAATCCCTTGATTATGTGATTTTACCCTATGTTTGACTGTTAAGGGTTCTGATTTTTGCTTACCAAGTGTTATTAAGCTTGGTCTCGTGAATCAGTACTATTCCTACTTTGAATCTCTGAATATTTGTGATTGATACTTCACTGATTTTGCATAATATTCTCTATTGATTTTTTGAGTATTTCTTTAATTAAGACATGCTGATTTTCCCGTTCCTCTTTGTTTGTATCATACCTACCCCGCTATTGTCTGATGCTTATTTCTTGTGATTCGAACCTCCCTTGAGGGTTTTCTTACTGATTTCCATAATATAAATTCTTTCTTGCCTTATTTCTCTGGCTGATTCTGCTGTCAAATTAATTCATATATATACTTTCCTTAAATAGGATTATGAACTTGGATTTAATTACATGCTCTATACCTACATTACACATATACTATTTCCTTATGTGTTACCATCAGTCTTATACGCTTTTCTTTCCTTATTCTATCACTGTCTATCACTAACTGAGTGTGACTCCTTAATTAAAGGGAGTACTTACATTAATTTGATTCTAATTGATGTTTACTTTCATAATTTTTGCAAAACTATTATTTGTGTAAAGACCCGTAGAATCCTTAACCAAAAACGACGCCCGATTATATCCCTATGTCGCTATATCTGTAGAAAACGATCGCCGCAGCTCGGACCTTAAGGTATGAAAAGTACCCTGCGGACTTAGAGGATAAATTTCGCAAAAGGATGCAGATTTGCAGTCCACTATGCGATCGCAAACTTGCTTTGCAGACCGCATAATGGCCGCAGAGTAGGGCACGAGACTGCCCAATTTGAGGGAAGTTATGCGGTGCATTATGCGACCGCATAACTGTTATACGGTGCATTATGCGATCGCATAATAGTTATGAAGACCGCATAACCAGGTAGTTGGGTCGCCCAGTTGAGGCCAGTTATACGGCAGGTTTACGAACCGCATAACCGAAATGCGATCGCATTTCGGATCGCAAACCTGCATCGGGGCACCCATTTTCCTAATTTTTAAACCCGACCCCCAGACTTATATAACACCCATTCCCCATATTTTTAGCCATTTTTTGATACTTTAGAGTGAGAAGAGAGTGGGTTCTAGAGAGAGAAGGTTCCAACCCCCTCAATTTGATCCTCCATCACCACTCAAGCTTGGAACTAATCAAGAAGGACACCAATTTCTTCCCTCTAGGAGGTAAGCTTCTATCACACCAACCTTAATTTCAAAATTTTAGTTAAAATGGACCATGGATAGGTTAGTTCATGGGAATGGGGATGGAAATCACACTTGCATGTAACCAAGTAAACCTAAACTAGTAAAGGGTAATAGGATAGAGTAATCTTTCACTAAAAAGGGGACCATACAATCTTAATGAACACCTAATATTTGATACAATGCTCAAGTAATATCAAGCCATGATTATTATTCCTAATTTTGGGTTCGATTGTGCTACTTTGTGAACTAGATTGAAGGCTCTAAAAGGTCCTGTGAATTGTGGTAGGGAATTAAGGAAAAGCCCAAATTGAGGTATGTATGGATAACTCTAATCTTCATAGAATAAAATCGTTGGTGCTAAAATATACGATATGAATTCCTTTGTTTGATTCTCTGAAGATTAAATGGGTTCTATGTGTTAAGTGGAGCACTTCTTGCTTTCATCCTATTCTATGTTACTACCATGCCTTTATGCTATTTGAAAGTATGAATTGTGATCACCATGTTCTTTATTTTTCTATTTGTACGACTCCTCTTATGTGATGGTTTTAGTCAATGTGAAAGATGAGTTCATCATATGGTTGAAAAGAGGAATATAACATAAAAGGGTTAAATATGCCCAAGTTCCAAGAGCTGTATAATAAATGATGAGAAGAGATGTGAACTAAACGATTAAATTGATGTGGTATGTCCCATAGTGATGATAGCTTAGCCGATCGGACCGGGATCAGACTCCATGCTGTACATATGGTGGTAATCGCATCGAAATTATGATATTGGTAATGTCTCACTAGTTCAAGTGAGATGGCTGAGCCGGTCGGGCCGAGACCGGACTCCGTGTGATAAGGTCACGGTGGTGATTATGAAACTGTGATGATGTAATGTCTCACTTGGGATGGCCTAGCTGGTCGGGCAGAGACCAGACTCCGCGTGAGAACGACACGGTGGTATATTGAAATTGTGGCACTTGTTTTTAAAGAACTACTATCCAAAAGATGGAAAAACGGGATAAGAAAACATGGTGATTCTTGTTTGTGTTTCCCCTATTTATGTGAATTGTTATTTGAGGTCTCTAATTGTGTTACTACATGTTTGATGTTTATTCTATCTAGAGTAGAGTTTGTTCATACATACTAGTACTATTCAATGGTACTAACGTCCCTTTTGCCGAGGGCGCTAAGTCGTCTTATGGATATAGGCGGCTCTTTAGCTGGTAACGTCGAGCGTCGATAGTGGTGCCCTCTCCTCCTCCTCACAGCAGTTCTGGTGAGCCCCATTCCATCCCGGGGCCGTGTGTAAATCTATGTTGCTCTCTTTTGTATATGTTGTTCTATTTCAAGGTATAGCCAGGACCTTGTTGCCGGCAGGATTATGTCCATCTTCCTTATTTCTAGGGGCTCCGTAGACACTCATGTGGGTCATATATGTTTTGGGTAGTGGTTGGGTTAAATCGTAATTGTATTCCCATCTCTTAAATATTGAAATTAGTATGTATGTTTTTGGGAGACCCAAATGTTGGTATCGGTACATAAGAAAGAATGGGTTAATATCATGAATGTATGCCTTTGATTTGTCTCCTACTAACTCAGTAAACAATGTGTTGCCAAAATATCGGGAAGTAAATGAGTCGGGTCGGAAAGGCTAATCAGGCTTGCTTGACTAGGTTCACTCGGTTAAGCGCCGATCGCGTCCCCCAGGGTTGGGGCGTGGCAAACTTAGTATCAGAGCCTATGGTTTTAAAGTGTCCTAGGATGTCTCGGAGCCGTGCCTAGTAGAGCCCTTCTTATCAGTGCCCTTTATTGTTATTTTGTATCGTGCGATGGAGTGAAAAGTGAGGTTGTCTCTCTCTAACTCATCCATTGTTTTAACTTTCAGTAAATGGCACCCAGGAAGAAAGCGTGATAGGCCCAACAAGGCAATGCCATCACAGGAGTGGCCATTGAATCCCAATTGAATGATGCGGGTGAGAATAATTCCCCGACTATGAATCAGCCCAATTCCGCCACACCACGCCGGACCATCCCAATTCCTACTCCAGCAGAGGGTGCCACAATCCCTCCCGTTGATATCCCTGATCCACCTCTAGCCCAGCTTCCGGTCCCGGTATTTCTAACGGGGATCTAGGGGGAGCCATCCAGATGCTGAGTCAGTTGGTGGCTTCTCAAGCCTAGAGGTAAAATGTTTCCCCTATGTCCTCCAGCGGGCAAGGGGATTCTTCCTATTCTAGGGTTAATAGGTTCCTTCCGTTAGCCCCTCCAGAGTTTACATGTCCCGACCCCGAGGCTGATCCTCATGACTTTATTGATGAGATGCACAAGAACCTCCGAGTTATGTGTGCTACTGAAACGGTGGGAGTAGAGTTGGCCTCTTATCATCTGAAAGGGGCGGCATATTCTTGGTTCGAGATGTGGGAGGATTCCCATGAGGAGGGGAGCCCTCCGGCGAGGTGGAGTGAGTTTGCAGATGCCTTCATAGACCATTTCCTACCCGCTGAGACTAGGGCAACTCATGCTTCAGAGTTTGAGGTCCTCAAACAAGGTGGTAGTAGTTTGTGGGAGTACCATATGGAGTTTGTGTGCCTGTCCAGGTAAGCTATACATATGATGCCGTCTATGGAGGCTAGAGTTCGTCGGTTTGTGCAAGCCTTGGTCCCTTGGTTCTCAATGAAGATGCCACAGCTTCTCTACATTCTGACATGAATTATTGGAATATTGTAGGATTCTCCCAGGCTACAGAGGATCGAAAGCTGAAGCTAGGGATGGATCGAAAAGGTGGTAGTAGGGCCCGGTCAGCGGGCAACCTAGGGGGTTCATTCGAAGTTGGGAGATTAGTTCCTCGGGAAGGGTCATTAGGGCCATCTCAGTCGTATGTTCTGTCTTAAGCCAGTGCCCCACCATCAGGGCATCATTATCAACAGGGAGGCCGCTTTGGGCCTAGTTCAGGTAGCAGGAGGTTCCACTAGCAGGGTCGGTCAGGAGGGAGATTCCAGTAGCAGCAGAGGGCCCCATGCCCTAGGTGTGGGAAGTTTCATATGGGGCCCTGTTACATGGACATGCCAGTATGTTACGGATGTGGGATGAGAGGCCATATTCAGAGGGAATGTCGTGCGTCCAGCCAGGGCACATGTAGGGGAACCGCCCCGCCATCTAGTTTTTCAGCTGCTACATCCTCAGCACACCCTCTAGCCTGAGGCCCTCCATCACTAACAGGGCGCGGTGCAGCTAGGGGTGGTGCACGGGGTCCGGGAGGACCTAACCGGTTCTATGCCCTGAGTGGTCGTTATAGTGCAGAGGCTTCTCCAGATGTCATCACAGGTATTTTGACTCTTCAATCCCATGATGTGTATGCCCTTATTGATCCCAGATCTTCTTTATCATATGTCACTCCTTATATTGCTTCAAGCTTTAGGGTAGAACCAGAACAGCTTTATGAGCCGTTCTTTGTATCTGATCCGGTTGGTGAATTTATTACGGCCGCGTGGGTCTATAGGAGTTTTGTTGTCACGGTGTGTGGTCGGGATACCACGACCGATCTTATTGAGCTAGGAATGATGGATTTTGATGTAATAATGGGGATGGATAGGCTTTATTCATGCTTTGCCAAACTCGACTGTCGAA
This sequence comes from Nicotiana undulata, assembly GCA_005239495.1. Lineage (NCBI taxonomy): Eukaryota > Viridiplantae > Streptophyta > Magnoliopsida > Solanales > Solanaceae > Nicotiana > Nicotiana undulata. Next base: position 40,813 of record ML257321.1, read on the forward strand.
CCAGAATTATGAGGCTTGAGTTTCTTAATGAGACAACTATTGAGTGGGAGAGGAATAATATTATGCCGACAGGTAGGTTTATTTCCTACCTTAAGGCCTCGAAGATGATCAGAAAGGGGTGTATCTACCATTTGGTCCGAGTGGCGGACACCATCACTGAGGTGCCTGCTCTCGAGTCCGTGCCTATTGTGAATGAGTTCCTTGATGTCTTTTTGAATGAGCTCCCTGGGATCCCTCCAAATAGGGAGATCGATTTCGAGATTGATGTATTGTCGGGCACGCAACCGATATCTATTCCACCCTACATAATGGCACCAACGGAATTGAAGGAGTTGAAGGAGCACATGAAGGATCTTTTAGAAAAGGGTTTCATTCGGCCAAGTGTGTCGCCTTGGGGCGCGCCAGTTCTTTTTGTCAGAAAGAAGGATGGGTCGCTAGGAATATGTATTGACTACCGACAGCTCAACAAGGTTACAATAAAAAACAAGTACCCACCGCCTCGGATAGATGATTTGTTCGATCAATTGCAAGGTGCTAGGTTCTTCTCAAAAATTGATTTACGGTCCGGGTACCACCAACTTAATATAAGGGAGCAGGATATTCTTAAAATAGATTTCATAACTCGATATGGGCACTTTGAATTTTTGGTGATGTCCTTTGGGTTAACCAACGCCCCAGCTGCTTTCATGGACCTTATGAATCGGGTCTTTAAGCCATTTCTTGACTCCTTTGTGATAGTATTCATTAACGATATTCTTGTATATTCACGAAGTCAAGAAGATCATGCTAATCACCTCAGGGCTGTTCTGCAGACTCTTCAGCAGTACCAGTTATATGCAAAGTTCTCAAAATGCAAATTTTGGCTTGAATCAGTTACCTTTTTGGGCCATGTTGTTTCCAGGGGAGGGATTCAAGTCGATCCCCATAAGATCGCAGCTGTAAAGGATTGGCCTAGACCAACAACCGCGACAGAGATTCATAGTTTCTTGGGTTTAACAGGATATTATAGGAGGTTTGGGGAAGTATTCTCTACTCTCGCCTCCCCATTGACAAAACTGACGCAAAAAGTGGTCAAGTTCTAGTGGTCCGATGCTTGTGAAAAGAGTTTCCAGGATTTGAAATCAAGATTGACTTCGGTGCTGGTGTTGACCTTGACAAAGGGTACCGAGGGGTTTGTGGTGTATTGTGATGCTTCAAGGGTTGGTCTGGGGTGTGTCTTAATTCAATGTGGTAAGCTTATAGCATATGCTTCAAGGCAGTTTAAGAATCACGAAAAGAATTATCCGACACATGATTTGGAGCTTGCAGCAGTTTTTGCATTAAAAAGTTGGCGGCACTATCTGTATGGGGTCCATGTGGACGTGTTTACAGACCACAAAAGTCTCCAATATCTATTCAAGCGGAAGGAATTAAACTTGTGGCAAAGGAGGTGGCTGGAGTTGCTTAAAGATTATGATATGGATATCTTATATCATCCAGGGAAAGCTAATGTGGTGGCGGAAGCTCTTAGTCAAAAATCTATGGGTAGCTTGGCTCACTTGGAAGCAGGTCAAAGGCCATTGGCACGAGAAGTTCACCAGTTGGTCAGTCTGGGATTTTGTCTCGCGGCCTCTGGCGAAGGGGATGTTATAGTGCGTAATAGAGCAGAATCATCGCTTGTGGCAGAATTCAAGGAAAAGCAATACAATGATCCAGTGTTGGCGCGGCTAAAAGAGGACATTCTTAATCATAGGACTACAACCTTTTTGCTTAGCAAGGATGACGGTGTCTTTTAATGCCAAGGACGATTATGTGTTCCAGATGTGGATGACCTTCGAGAGAGGATAAGGGTGGAAGCTCATAATTCTAGATATTCCGTACACCCGGATTCTACAAAAATGTGTCACGACCTCAAGGAAGTTTATTGGTGGAATAGCATGAAGAGGGGTGTGGCGGATTTTGTGGCTAAGTGTCCGAACTATCAGCAAGTGAAAGCCGAACATCAAAGGCCCGGTGGGTTGGCGCAGCTGATAACTTGGGATTTTACCTTATTTTACACTCTTTCGTACTTAAGGTATTGATAAACTTGTATGCAAAATAGTCCCAAAGGCTTACTTGTTGTGCTTGTTGCAGGTTTTTGTGATAAAGGATGGCAAGCAGTCAAAGACCTGCTCAGAAAGGAGTGAAACCTACACAAGTACCAAGACCAAGCACATACAGAGTTCAATTGACCAGTGCGGACCGCGGTCCATTTGATGCGATCCGCACTGAAGAGATACGGAGAGTGCTTTCCAAGGCAAATTTCATCATGTACCGCGGTCCATTCTATGCGGACCGTAGTGGAGAGGTTCAAATGGAGGATTTTGAAGGCCAAGACCAACGCGGACCGCGGTCCATTTTACGCGGTCCTCACTAAAGAGATTCAGAGGGCATTCAGATTGAATGCTAGAAGACCAACACGGACCACAATCCTTTCTTCGCGGTCCGCACTGAAGCCACCGCGGCTGCGATGCATTTTACACAGATCGCGGTGGCCAAGTTCAGAGGTCAAGATTTCCAAGCCAAAAGCCTCACCGCGGCCACAGTCCATTTTGTGCGGTCCGCGGTGAACCCGCAGGGGTAGTTTTGTCTAGAAAATTCGGCCAAGTATAAATAGTTTCTTTTCTTATTTTTAGGTAAGCTTTTGTACTGAGATATAGTAAGGAGCTCGTGAACGGTTTTTCTTCAGCTTTTTGAGTAATTTTAGAAGGGATTTAACATTGAATATTTCAATTTTAGTTTATAATTCAATTATATGGGCTTTGCTTCATCTATTTCTCTAATTTCTTCAGTTATTATGAGTAGCTAAACCCATTAGCTAGGGTTATGGCTCAACCCTAGTGTGGGTGTTTAATGGGTCCTTTATATTAAGGCTTAGATGTTTATGGGTGTTTGGTATTTGGGTTGATTGGTGGTTTTCTTGTTAAAATTAGTGGTTGCAAACATTAATTAGTGTTCAATTGACTTGTGTTCTTCTCTAGAAAGAGAACTTGAGTCTAGAAAATCAGCCCAACAAGGAATTAGGACGAAATCAAGAGACTGATAGTCCTAATTAATGGGTTAAACCTACAGATAGTAAAACCCTACTTGAGCCAATATTTATTGCATAATCTTGGCACCCAGTTGGCCTCGAGAGAGGCATTTAGGGCAAAACCACTCAAACTACCAAGAGGTATATAGTGGCTAATTCCGTGCATTGGCTATGCCATGTTCCCTTTACTAACATCTCTGCCTTAGGTATTGGATCCTTTTAAATATTCGCCTAGGAGAAATTCATAGCCTTAGTGCCTTTTATCCATTTAGAAAACAACCAAAAAGACATTAGTTAGTTGATTAGCAAATTACCATTAGTATAAATCGTAGTATAATTGTCAAATCAAAAAGTATGAAAAGTGCAATTAAGAGCACGAATCACTACTAGATTACCTAGAAACTCAACTCCCACAATCATAACTCCCTGTGGATTCGATCCCAATCCTTCGGGTAAAAGCTGCTCCAACCCTCATCTTTCTACTTTATAGTAGTGTAGGTGAGAGCAGATCAACAGCTTATAGAAATACCGATGTGGAAGTGGGAGATGATCAATATGGATTTTTTTGTAGGATTACCCCGTACTCTGCGCAAGTTTGACTCAATTTGGGTAATAGTGGATTGGCTCACAAAGTCAACACATTTCTTGCCAGTTAAGTCCACCAACACTGCAGAACAATATGCTTAGTTGTATATCAAGGAAATAGTCAGGCTCTATGGCACCCCAGTTTCCATTATCTCGGATAGAGGGTCCCAATTCACAGTAAATTTTTGGAAGAAATTTCAGCAAGGTTTGGGGACGCAGGTAATCTCAGCACAGCTTTCCACCCGCAGACTGACGGACAAGCAGAGCGGACCATCCAAACGCTTGAGGACATGCTACGAGCTTGTGTGCTTTATTTTAAAGATAGCTGGGATGATCATTTGCCAATTATAGAATTTGCTTACAACAACAGTTTCCATGCCAGTATTCAGATGGCACCATTTGAGGCTTTGTACAGTAGGAGGTGTAGGTCACCGAATGGGTTGTTCGAGGTTGGAGAGGCCAAACTATTAGGACCAGATATCATGCATCAAGCTATGGATAAGGTTAGAATCATAAAGGAACGGTTAGAAACTGCTCAGATTTGTCGAAAATCCTACGTTCGTCGCAGAGATTTGGAGTTCCAAGAAGATGATTGGGTGTTCTTGAAGGTATCTCCCATGAAGGGGATCATGCAGTTTGGGAAGAAAGAGAAATTGAGTCCAAGGTATGTCGGGCCATATAGAATCACTCAAAGGATAGGAAAGGTGGCGTATAGGCTGGAGCTGCCCCCTGAAATGTCATTGGTGCACCCAGTGTTTCATGTGTCCATGTTGAAGGAAGTGGTTGGAGACCTGTCTGCTATCGTGCCGGTTGAGAGTGTTGAGGTTAACGAAGAATTGTCATATGATGAGGTTCCGGTTGCTATTCTTGATAGGCAGGCCCGTAAGTTGAGAAACAAGGAAATTGCATCGGTTAAAGTATTATGGAGAAATCAACAAGTCGAGGAAGCTACTTGTGAAGCTGAAAATGAAATGAAAAAGAAGTACCCTCATATGTTTGAATAAGTGAGGTAATAGTGTAGGAGGTTGTCATCTCTAAATAATTGCATTGGTCGTCAAAATTGTGCAAAGTCACCCCACTTCCCTAATTATTTGTCCTCTTATAACTCCTTACTTTGTGCTGCAATTATGTTCTATTGTGTTGACTGATTATGTGAAGTACATTGAAATGTGTTTCGGGGGCTCTCTGGCAGGTGGATAGGCTTAATTACAAGAGAAACTTTGGCAAAATGTTTAGAAAAATTGGGAGTTAGTTAAATTTAGGGGCTGGCATATAGTATTTTCAAACCCAAGCAATTCCCCGATCCTCATTCGAGGATGAATGATCTTAAGTAGGGGAGGATGTAAAGACCCATAGAATCCTTAACCAAAAACGACACCCGATTAGATCCCTGTGTCATTATATCTGTAGAAAACGCTCGCCGCAGTTCGGACCTTTAGGATTGAAAAGTACCCGGCGGACTTAGAGGATAAATTTCGCAAAAGGATGCAGATCTGCGGTCCACTAAGCGATCACAAACCTTCTTTGCGGAACGCATAATGGCCTCAGAGTAGGGCAGGAAATTGCCCAATTTGAGGGTAGTTATGCGGTGCATTATGCGACCGCATAACTGTTATGCGGTGCATTATGCGATCACATAACAGTTATGCGGACTGCATAGTGACCGCGTAACCAGGAAGTTGGTCGCCCAGTTGAGGCCAGTTATGCGGCAGGTTTGTGGACCGCATAACCGATATGCGATCACATTTCAGACCGCAAACCTGCGTTGGGGCACCCATTTTCCTAATTTTTAAAACCGACCCCCAGACTTATATAACACCCATTCCCCCATCTTTTTGGCCATTTTCTGATAATTTAGAGTGAGAAGAGAGTGGTTTCTAGAGAGAGAAGGTCCCAACCACCTCAATTTGATCCTCCATCACCACGCAAGCTTGGAAATAATCAAGAAGGACAATAATTTCTTCCCTCTAGGAGGTAAGCTTCTACCACACCAACCTTAATTTCCAGATTTTAGTTAAAATGGACCGTGGATAGGTTAGTTCATAGGAATGGGGATGGAAACCATACTTGCATGTAACCAAGTAAACTTAAACTAGTAAAGGGAAATAGGTTAGAGTACTCTTTCACTAATCAGGGGACCATGAAATCTTAATGAACACCTAATGTTTGATACAATGCTCAAGTAAGCTCAATCCATGATCATTATTCCTAATTTTGGCTTCGATTGTGCCACTTTGTATACTAGATTGAAGGCGCTAAAAGGTCTGGTGAATTGTGGTAGGAAATTAAGAAAAACCCCAAATTGAGGTATGTATGGCTAACTCTAATCTTCATAGAATAAAACCGTGGGTGCTAAAATATACGGTATGAATTCCTTTGTTTGATTCTATAAAGAGTAAATGGGTTCTATGTGTTAAGTAGAGAACTTTTTTCTTTCATGCTATTCTATGTTACTACCATGTCATTATGCTATTTGAAAGTATGAATTGTGATCACCATGTTCTTTCTTTCGCTATGTGTACGACGCCTCTTATGTGATGGTTTTAGTCAATGTGAAAGATGAGTTTATGATATGGTTGAAGAGAGGAATGTAACATAAAAGGGTTAAATATGCCCAAGTGCCAAGAGCTGTATAATAAATGATGAGAAGAGATGTGAACTAATGGATTAAACTTATGTGGTATGTCCCATAGTGATGATAGCTTAGCCGATCGGGCCGGGATCCGACTCCATGCTGTACACATGGTGGTAATCGCATCGAAACTATGATATTGGTAATGTCTCACTGTTCCAAGTGAGATGGCTTAGCCGGTCGGGCCGAGACCGGACTCCGTGTGATAAAGTCATAGTGGTGATTATGAAACTATGATGTTGTAATGTCTCACTTAGGATGGCCTAGCTCGTCGGGTAGAGACCGGACTCCGTGTGAGAATGACATGGTGATATATTGAAATTGTGGCACTTGTTTTTAAAGAACTACTATCCAAAAGATGGCAAAACGGGATAAGGAAACATGGTGATTCTTGTTTGTGTTTCCCCTATTTCTGTGAATTGTTATTTGAGGTCTCTAATTGTGTTACTACATGTTTGATGTTTATTCTATCTGGGGTAGAGTTTGTTCATACATACTAGTACTATTCAATGGTACTAACGTCCCTTTTGCCGGGGGTGCTACAACGTCATATGGATGTAGGTGGCTCTGTAGCTGGTAGCGCCGAGCGTCGATAGTGGTGCCCTCTCCTCCTCCTCACAGCAGTTCTGGTGAGCCCCATTTCCTACCGGGGCCGTGTGTAAATCTATGTTTCTCTCTTTTGTATATGTTGTTCTATTTCAACGTATAGCCGGGGCCTTGTCGCCGGCAGGATTATGTCCATCTTCCTTATTTCTAGGGCCTCCGTAGACACTCATGTGGGTCCTGTATGTTTTGGGTAGTGGTTGGGTTAACTCGTAACTGTATTCCCATCTCTTTAATACTGAAATTGGTGTGTATGTTTTTGGGAGACCCAAATGTTGGTATCGGTACATAAGAAAGCATAGGTTAATATCATGAATGTATGCTTTTGATTTGTCTCCTACTAACTCGGTGAATAATGTTATGCCAAAATCTCGGGAAGTAAATGAGTCAGGTAAGAAAGGCTAATCAGGCTTGCTTGACTGAGTTCACTCGGTTAAGGGCCGGTCGCGTCCCCTAGGGTTGGGGCGTGACAATGTGTTACCTTAATTTTTGCTTATTTCAAAACTATATATACCCTATTCTCTTATTAACAAAGACACGAATAGACACTGCTCATAACTCTCTTACACACAAATACTCTCTTCTCTTTGTGGTTATTTGCTAGTATTAGCCGGCTGCAAGCCAAGGCTTCTTATTATAATCTATTTCTCTTCATTCTGTGTTTGCTATCTCCCATCTGGTATGTCCTAAGTTTTGTTTAAGTTTCAAAAACAATATGGTTATTTTCGCACTTCAATTCATTATGTTCGTAATATGTTTTTACTTATGGTTTTGTTGTTCAACCTGCCATTGACATGTCTACTTTACGTCTTTATTAGCCTGATTCTCAATGTACTCCTTCCTTAGACTAAGCATGTTCCCCCTTAGCATACCTCAATGTGATTCTGCTTCACTTATGTTTTCTTTGATTCCTGGCATACAACAATCAATGTCATATGCTACTTGATCTCTCTTTAGCACTGAAATACATGTTGTATCTGAAACCCCTTAGGATCTCTTTGATTCTGAGCTTATATGTAACTTTGCTTATTTTGTTCCTACCCCTATGTGCTTCATACTTGTTCCCAATCCCTCATCTCCCTGCTTGTGATTGTTGAACTTGTCTTAGTTCCTATTTCTTGTTCTATGTGTGTAGTTTTGGTATGTTGTTTGTGTTGTTGCCCTACCCGTTTTTTAAACTGTTTTCACTCAGTTAACTCTTCTATTGTTCTGCAAAACTTATTTCAAGCAAGTCTTATTTCAAAAACTATTTTCCTACTCAATCTTTTTCAAAAACTATGTCAAGCACTCTCACTCTACTCTTAGACCCTTAGGTTCTGCCCCTCCAATGTGTGACTTCTTTGGGATCCCTATGCGATCCCTCTGAACTCTGATGCATTAGAGATGGCCCTTCCACACTACACTTACTCAATTATGGTTATGGAAAATCTGGGTGTAAGCACTGCCCGGGATCCCTTGAGGTTCTAAGGGAACTCTGACACACCCGAATTATGTGAAAGGCTGTGGAACACTATTTGGCATTGAGAAATCTGGAGATCTGGGCCTATTGGTAGGCTCCCTATATTGTAACTTCTTATTTTTTATTCACTTATGTAATTCATGCAATGGTCTGTAATAATTAATTGTAAACAACATTGGGATGGTTAATGAAAAGGGGAAGGGTAACTATGCATGCCAAATGGGTAGAAACCATGCTTTTAGGTTTACGTTTCCTATTTGCGCAATATAACTCATGTTTAGGACCAATCTGTGCAAATCATATCATTAGATACCATGCTCTTTAGGCTCTATCAGTACTGTTTCAACATCTTACTTTGGCACTATGGTTATATCACTTAGAAATCCCGTTCTAGGACCAAACATGCTAATATAAACCATTACTCATGCAATCATGTTTCATAATGCTATAACCATGCTGTTATGACTTAGAAATCCTGTTCTAGGGTAAACACATTAATGCAAACTATCACTCGTATGACCCTGTCTAAGGATGCTGTAATTTTGAGTATGTAGAAATCCTGCTCCATGTAAACCTTGCATAATATGAAATCATCTAGAAATCCTGCTTTAAGAATTCTGCATGTGCATCATTTTGCATCCCTTTGTGCATTAGATATTATGTTTTAGGATTTCATTCACACTCGCCTAATTACACCTAGTTTAACTACTGGTGCATGAAAAGAGTCATAAAATAGTCTTACACTATCTCTAAATAACTGGCGATAATCCTGTATATTGTGATACCTAGAACAACATGTTTAGGTGACACAATTTACAACAGTTTTCTTAATAATTCTGGTAATTATTACACACTGTCCTACGCCTAGGTAAGCCTCAGGTGATTAATTGTTATAATTGGAAATATGTCTCTTGTGTATGCTTAATGCTTAATAGACTTAAAATCAGTACGCAAACTGGTTAGGGCCCGCTTCTGAGTTTATAAAAATAAATCTGCATCTTTCTCATGTTCTGATACCCATCTAGATACCATGTCTTAGGATTCCCCTTAGCAATACTGCCCTTATTTGTCTTGTTGTTTACATGCATTACTTGTGGAGGTAAAGCTGAGCCTCTTATTTGCTCTTTCTTGCTCTTTATTTGCTGAAGTCCCATGTGTTTTGTCTGTCGCCTTAGTATTTTCACCTTTGAACCTAAGGGTCTGTCTAGAATTGCCTATAGGTAGAGGTCCTAAATTCCTCCAGGGCCATTAAGAAGGGACGGGTAACAGCACGCATAGAGATCGCTAAATAACACTCGCTCAATAACCGCTAAGGGGTGGAAAGGGTAGATATGGATATGATGACCGGTGCGCTAATGCCACGTGTAGACCCTCTTCTAAGGAGTGATTACCGGGTATTGTACTGATGTGATCCTATAGGATAAATAATCTAGGAATTTCCCTATCCTTTATATATGTGTCTAGATTATAATTCTTTCTAAAACTCTATTTAGACATCAAGTATCTCCAAAACCTTTGTTACCCCGGTGTACTTAACGTTAATCTTTTAAAAACTTCTGTGTACTTAGACATAAAAAAGAACTTTGGTAAACATGTGTGCTTAGACTGTGAATCTTTCAAGGTTCTTTACTTGTTTAAACTTTAATTTCCTATATGCTACTTGCTTAAAATTCACAAAGTTGTTTGACCAGGAACCACAATTGTGGACTCTGAGGGATGCCTAACACCTTACCCTTGGAGTAATTTCAAGCCCTTACCCTATCTCTGGTTACCCAAATCTAAGTTTGTATTAACCTTAAATAGGTTCCCTAACGCACCTTAAAAATCGTTAGGTGGCGACTCTTCGATTCTTTACATACCCCCCTTCCCAAAAGGAAACGAGTTGTCCCAATAATGTCAAGAACCCCGACCAATCCGAAAGGAGGAGTTGAAAAATGGGGGTGCGACACCTTCTGATCAAGTAAGTGTTTGATCAATATAACTTGATTCACCTCCTCGACCTTCTATTTGGTGGCATCAAAATCATTAGGAGCTATGAACGATCTAGGAACTCCGTAATCATCCTCCTCGTCTACTCCTCGTTCTTCTGGTTTGGTTGGGACTGGTATTGGTGATTGCTATTTAATTTCTTCCTTCCTAGTCGGCTACATGTTCTTTGATGCTGAGGTTTCGGGTACCGGGGTTACCTCGTCGACTATGAACATTTCCTTCGTGGTCAGTTTCTCCCGTTAGACTGTCTTGATTCCTCCCGGCGTGGGGAACTTCAATGCGTGGTGTAAGGTTGAGGGTACCGCCCTCATGTTATGAACCCATGGCCTTCCTAATAGGGCGTTATACCTCATGTACCCTTCGATCACGTAGAACTTTGTATCTTGGATCATCCCGGCGGTGTTCATTGGAAGGGTTATTTCTCCTTTTGCAGTTTTGCATGCCATGTTAAATCCATTCAACACCCGGACCACCGGCACTATTGGTCTTGTAACCCCAACTACTCTACGACCCTCGATCTAATGATGCTGGTCGAGCTGCGTGGGTCAATCAACACACATTTAAATCGAGATTTATTGATAAGTACGGATAGCACCAGTGCATCAGTATGAGGTTGTACAATTCCCTCGACATCCTTGTCATTGAACGAAATGGTTCCCTACCGGATATAATCTCGGGTGTGCTTTTCCCTCGTGATGGATACCTTAGTGCGCTTTATCATTGGCCTCTAGTGGACGTCGGCCCCTCCAATGATCATGTTGATGTTCTTCTTGTTTGGTCTATTTGTTGGAGTCCTTGTTCCCGAAGTGGTTTTTGGCTCGATGACTCAAAAACTCTCAGAGCTGCCCGTTATTAGACAACCGGGAAACTTCTTCTCTCAATTGTCGATAGTCCTCGGTATTGTGGACATGAGTGCCATGATACGTTTACATCAGTTTAGGATCTCTCTAGGTAGGTTCGGACTGCAACGGTCGAGACCACATGGTTTCCTTGATGCACCTAATGGCTGATATGATGCTGGCTGCATCAACGTTGAAGTTATACTCTGATAATCTTAGTGCTTCCATTGTCGAAACCATTTTGGCTTATCAGACCTCAGCTATTGATCCCACAGTCACTTCTCTACTCGTTCCTTGTGCGGTTATACTCGGGCTCGTTTCCCTTCCGATCTGCACTGTATGGTTGATACCGATCTCGGACCAGCCTAGATTCATGATTGATGACTCTCTTAGGCCTGCAGTCGGTTCTGATGGGATAAACGGACCAAGAAGGGGCTCCGAGTTGGTGGTCCTCGACTCTGACTTTTGATTGATACATGTTGTGGAAGTAAGCCCAAGTTACCGCCTACTATCTACCAAATTTTGTTTCAGTTGCTGCGACGCAAAGGAGCTTCAGAGGTTAAGTCCTTGAGTGAATGCCTGAATAGCCCAATTATCGGCAATCAGAGGCAAGTCCATCCGTTACATTTGAAAACTTGACACGAACTCCCTGAGCATCTCATTGTCTCTTTGCTTAACCTTTAAAAGGTCCGATTTTTTGGTCTCGACCTTGATGGCCCTCGCATAAGACTTTACAAAAGCATCTGCTAGCATACAAACAAGTCAATGGATTTTGGGGGGCAAGTTGTGGTACCATATCATTTCTCCTTTTGATAGAGTTTCCCCGAACTTCTTTAATAACATTGACTTTATTTCATCGTCTTCCAAATCGTTGCCTTTGATGGCGCATGTGTAGGAGGTCACATGCTCTTTTGGATCTATGGTTCTGTTATATTTTGGAATATCGCGCATACGAAACCTCTTGGGGATTGGCTTTGGTGCCGCGCTAGGAGGGAAAGGCTTTTGAAAATAATTCTCAGAATCCGGGACTTCCAATATCAGGGGAGCTCCTAGGATTTGATCGACCCTAGAATTGTATGTTTCCATCTTCTTGTCGTTTTCCTCAATTTTTCTTTTCACCCGATTCCATCTTTTTCGTTAGTGCTTCAAGCATTTTCATTACTTTGGGACTCACCTCGGACTCACCTTCGCCCGGTCTTTCGGTGATCTGCTCATTTCTTCGGGCATTTTCCTGGGATGGTTTGGGCTCAACTCTTCTATGGGCACGACTTTGATTTTGCTGCTACGCTACCGCCGCCTGTTGAGCCTGCAATATTTCGAAGATCAACTGTAAGTTTAATCTGTCTCCTTCGCCTCCGGGCGCTCCCCGAGCCGTTGGTCAGGCTGGATCAGTAGGCAGGTTGGCGTCGATGGCCACATGCGAGTTAGCGTCGATTGGGTTTGCAACTGGGACTCCATTGGGATCCGTTGGGGGCACGTTGTTGCTAGGCACCAGATTGTTGTTTTCGCCATGATGGTCAGACTCACCCTCAACGTTCAAGTGAGAAGACTGAGAATTTAACATTTTTAAACTGACCTGAAATCGATACCTTAAAGTACAAGTGTAAAATAGAGTATGTTATGTAGATTTGTATCAAACCACAACTATTATCCTTAGCTCCACGGTGGGCGTCAAACTGTTTACCCTTAAAACGGATAACAATTAAATTTGTACACGACTTTAAGGATACATGGATTAATTCAATACAAGTAATCAAGAATGTTAGATAAATAAATTAAAGATAAAATAAATGACCAAACGCGTTGTGACGTTAAGGTGGGCTCGGATTTAAGCCGAACAATAGTTCTATCCTTGGCCGGACCCTCGAATCGAAACCTAACATATATGAAGGGCTATGATTAAAATAAGAACCTTTCGATAGTTAGAAAGTAGAGAAATAAGTTTGTAATGTCTTGATATGCGTGTTACAATGTGTCTGTTGAATAAAATACTTTCCATTTATATAGTAGGAGAGTTTCATCACTAGTTCAATTCTAAAAAAGATAAAAATCCTCCTTTCTTGTCAATTACTGATACACTATTGACATCGGGTGAGATCCGCACCGTGATAACCGGTTGGATGCGGATATCATGGCCCTCTGTTAGTCGTGAGCAACCGTTTGTAGTGCTTTCCGAGTTCTTGGAGCGTGTTCCAGGTTCCGGGAGTGTTGTCTTGTCAGGTCCGGGGCCAGTACCCCGTTCTAGCATCGATTCAAAGAGTTCTCAATTCGATTTCTATCTCATACATTCCTACTTATTACTTCGTTTGACTTACCGGGAAGTCGTGGTGTGCGCTGACCTTGAGTTCACTCGTATACAAAGTATACATCTAAACAAATACTATACACTCTTACAACCATCAAGACAATAAACGGAAAGGAAAATGGAAAACGAATCTTAAAGAAATAAAAAGTCAACAATCCAATTTAGCTTTCTTTAACCTAAGATTGATCGACGCGATATCTTTGTAAGTGTCAATTCAGTTTTGAATGGGCTTTAACACGTACGAATAAGAAACTACATGTTTCAGGATTTGTATTATATGCCACTTTCCACATATCCAAATTTGACTAAAATAATTTGTCGACTTTATTTGAATATCCAATGAATCGGAAAACAAATAAGGGGTACTGGCATTGATTAGTGATTAGAAGATCTCATTTTTCTTATTAAACGAATAAAAACTCTTATAGCTGACTGATGCGGATGTATTACAAATGAATACAACTTCGTTTTAGTTTCTTTTTGACCAATTAACGGTTTTGCACCACTCCAACAATGTAATCATGGAAATGGGAGAAAATAAGGAGATAACTAATATAAAGTTTCCTCTCAGGTATTACATATTTCATTAAAGAGAGTCTTGACCGGTTCTAGCACTTTTTTTTAATAATAATAATAATAATAATAATAATAATAATAATAATAATAATAATAATTATTATTATTATTATTATTATTATTATTTTGATTTGGGCGGAGGGGAGGAGGGGGGGGGGGTCTCTTTTTAAATAATTTGAGGTTGATACATCGAGTTTTGGATTGATGAATAACAATTATTGGTGACAACTGACAACATAAGAAGCTTTCATTTCCATTAGTTCACAAGCAATTGCTTGAAGCATGAATTGAACCGAAAATTCTTAATGTTCCCAAATCAAAATTGTGTGTACAAATAATAAATTAGATGTTACGCTCGTTGCACTGAAAAGGAAAAGAAAATAAATGAGGGAGGTACGTACAACAAATTAAAAGAAAATAACTATTTGTTGACAAGTTATCATGTTTTTACTTAGTCAGAGACAGATCCAGGATTTAAATTTTATGGGTTTAACTTTTAAAATTTTTAGCACTGAACTCATTATAATTTGAAAGTTATGGGTTCATCTTTACTATTTTTGTAATTTTAATAAACTTTTACATATAAATTTTTACTCCGCATCAAAAGTTATGGATTCAATTGAACCCGCAAAGTATATGCTAGATCCGCCCTGTCCGTAGTCCAACTTACGGTATATCCCTAGTGCCATCAATAAGTACATGAAAAAGATCATCGTGGTGATTGAGTTGTAAATTAAATAATAAGTTTGTGTTTGGTTTGTTGTTGATTTCGTAAGCAAAAACATTTTGGACGAGACAAAGTTAAACATATTGTCTTTGTTTACGCTTCAAAATAAATAACAATTGAATTTATACGCAATTTTAAGGATATGTGGACTAATTCAATACAAGTGATTAATAACGTTAGATAAACAAATTAAAGACAGAATAAGAAGCCAAACCCATAGTAATATTGGGTCCGAGTAATGAGCTTAACAAGTAACCTGCCTTCGGTTCAGAGCCAAACACTTATGAAGAACTATGAGTAAAATCAAGAACTTGAATACTTTTAGAAGCAGAGAAAATAAATGTATATTGCCTTGGTATGCGTATTACAACGTGTGTATTGAATAATGATCTTCGCCTTTATATAGAAGGGGCGTTCTACCCTAAATACAATTCTAAGAAAGGTAAACATCT
This sequence comes from Nicotiana undulata, assembly GCA_005239495.1. Taxonomy (NCBI): domain Eukaryota; kingdom Viridiplantae; phylum Streptophyta; class Magnoliopsida; order Solanales; family Solanaceae; genus Nicotiana; species Nicotiana undulata. The sequence continues at coordinate 56,029 of ML257321.1, forward strand.
TCCTTTTCGCTAATCACTGACCAACTGCTAATACGAGCCGAGATTCATGTGGTGATATCTGGCCGAGCGCGGATATGACGGCCCTTTGTTAATCATGTGCAGACGTTTGTCAATGCTCTCTAGGGTCTCGTTATTCCGATCGGGTAGGGGAGCATGTTCTCGATGGATTCCAAGGGTGGTGCTTTGTTTAGTCCTTGATACGGGAGGTTCCAAGCTTTGATTTTGTTTCCTTGTAGTTACGTCCTCGCTTCGTTTCCCCTACAGGAAAATAGGAGTGCTCCTTAACCTCGGTTTTACCCGTATACAGATAGTCCCCTCGTTTCTCAGAGAGTAGGTTTGCCGAAGCGATGATAAACGATAGATATTTTTTGGTTGGTTACCTTTGAATGCAAAGCTACGCGATCCTCCCCTGTAAAAGCTTCTATCCCATGTTCCTTTCCTACATTCCAAACAAACTTCTACCTTCGAATTCCTTAGCTATTATCAACCTTCTTCAAACCTTCATATCTTCATCCTTGATCTTTAGTTTCTCATAGTTGTTCTTTGGTTTTATCCAGATTTCCTTCAAAACTTCATACTCTGTTCTTCATTATTCAAACTCGTTATTTCAAACCTTTGTATTCTTTCTTTAAATTTCAATCTTCTCCGGATAACAATGTCTAAAACATCTAAGTATGTTCCTCAACAAGTTGCCTCTTCATCTTCCCAACTGGCCACCAATACTTAGGAGGTTGCTTCTGAAGTGGGTTCCCTCGAAAAGGCAGCTCCCGAAGTGGCTGCCACCGAACCGGCCTCCGAGCCTCCTTTGAAAATGTTCAATCCCGGGGGCTGCTCAATCGCGGACGAATTTAATATCGGGAAACCCTCATCCAAACAGGACCGGGGTGAAGGAGCATCGAGGTGTGTATGCTCTGTTACCGATGATGTCCTCCCCCCAGTCCGAGAGAACTGTAAATAGGAAGACAAAAACGTGGTAGTCCCCGAGCCTGAGGACGCTATCACTACCCACGTGAAGGGGTATTTAAGTGTTTACACTTATCCCTTCACAATAGGCCATATGGAACCGGTTAATTTGGATTCTTGCAAGAGGTACGAGGTGTGCATTAGGAAAATCCACCCGTCTATATGTAGGACCGTGATCCTCCTTCGTTACTTCATGAATAAGACTGAATATCGTCGGCTCACCATCGATCATCTACTCCATTTTTATAGTCCCCAAAGATTTTGAGGGGGACTAATCAAGCTTACTCGTCGGGCCACCAAGGCCCCTTTTTTGAGAACCGATGAAGACCGAGACCCGGGATAGCAAGGACGTTTCGTTTGGGTGAATACCAAAGACTTGATCCCTCCCGAGTTCATGCCATTCCATAAGAAGTGGAATGAATCTAGTAAGTGCAACCTCTCCTTAAGAGTCAATTGTTCTTCATTTCCTTTCTTCTCATTCATACTTGTGGTTGCGCAGCTGTTGCCCGGGTTCCAAATGCAGTTCCCCGGCTTAAGGAGTGGATCAAGGGCATCTGCAAACTAACGATGTACTTTGAGTGCGCATGGCAAGAATTAGAAGGGCCGATGGGAGGCCCGTTCTTATGGTGAGGTCTTTATCTGTATATTTAATATCGTGCTTTTAACTTGCACCATATTGACTTTTCTTCCCTTCTTTAAAGGTATGCCGAAGATTTTAGGCCTTTGGAAAGGGACGAGGACGTGTCCTTGTCCATTGATCCCTCAGTTACGGGACAACCCGGGGCTATCATGAGGGAAATGAAGAAGAAGAAATGAAAGACTTCAAGCTCCCCGAGCTCCGCAATGAAGCAAAAGAAAAGAGTGGCTGCAAGCCCAAGAAGATCTCCAGCTCTCGGCTGCCGGATTCTTATTTGCTTCTTCGGCTCAAGGAAGAATTCGAAGATGACATTTTTATTGCCCATGGGTCAACCCCTCCTGAGGAGCATGAGTCAACCGAGGGAGAGATTCGTGAGGCCGACCTCCCTCAATCTCGAGAAACTGGTTTGGAGACGGGGGATGAGACCCCTCGGACGCTGGCTCTGCTACAAAGGAAGCACAACATAATAAAAATGGGGGGTGGGGGGGTGGGGGGGGCACCCTCCTACACAGAGTCCATGCTCGAGGAGGCCCAAGCAGAAAAGGAGAATTCCAATGAAGGGATCCACGGAGCGGACAATCCCCTTCATTCCTTTTTTGATAGTGTGTACTTATCCACTTTGGAAGATTTTTTCGGGCAGGGTGACCTGGAAGTCTCGAAGAAAGATACATCTCAGAAGCTGCTGGGCCGAGTTCGAGCCCAAGATTGATTAATAAATTTCCAGCTCCGAGTGTGGACCCCGGTCGCAAGAGATCGATTATTCTTACGGTCCTGGAGGATGCACGGGTTCTATATGCTCCCGTGGGCGTAGCCAGATACCTCCGATGCCTGGTGACCGAGGAGGACCACGCAAAAATGAATGAAGATGGCGTGCCATGTCTTTTCAACGAGGCACAGCTGGCACTGAACCATATAAGGCATCATTATGTCTTTTTGAATTTTACTTAACGTTTGATGTCTCTCATGTCTTTCATTATTGCGCACGCCTCGGTACTTGATCATGAAAGATTTTTCCTGTACAATGTCGAGGTCAACCAGCTCAATCTTGAGCTCAAGGAGCAGGCCTTAAAAAGGGACAAGTAAAAACTCCTCAGCAAGCAACAAGATAGGGTCATTAAGGACCTTTAGGCCGAGTTGGATAGGGCTCAGAAAGAAACATCAGTCCCGAGTATAACGACCCGGTCGTTCGTTTTGAGAGTTAGCTCCCCGATCCTCTAATAAATGCTGCTCCCTTGTCTATTTCTGCATTTGGAACTTGTCAAAACGTTTAGTTGTGAATTTCGGAGAGATTTTGGACACATAGTCCTTAAATGTGAATTTAAGCTTTAGACATTTGGCCATAGTTGGAATTGTGTGAAGACGGATCCGGAATGGAATTCCGTAAACTCCTTTAGCTCCGTTGGGTGATTACGGGGTTAGGAGCGTGTTCAGAATGTATTTTTGAGGTCTATAATAGATTTAGGCTTGAATTGGCGAAAGTTGGAATTTCGGCGATTTCGGCCGATAGGTGAAATTTTGATACCGTTCCCGGAATGGGATTCCGAGAGTGGCTGTTGGTCCGTAGTTTCATTTATGACATGTGCGTAAAATATGAGGTCGTTCTGACTAGTTTTAATGTATTTCAGCATTGGTTGTGAATTTTTTATTTCATAAGTTCTTAGGCATGAATCCATGCATAATTGGTGATTTGGATGTTATGGGATGTGTTTTGAAGGATCGACTAAGTTTAAATGAGGTATTAGGACTGGTTGGTAAGTTTGGTGGAGGTCCCGGGGGCCTCAGATGTGTTTCGGATGCTCAAACGGGCAATTTTAGCCTTAAGCTTGTTGCTGAGTTCATCTGCGATCGCGTAGAGTAAGTTGAGGCTAGGAAGAATTTGTGAATCGCGATTGCGAGGGAAGGAGTGCGATCGCGTAGTATATGCAGCCTTGGTCACTGCATTCGCGTGGGAGTATTTGCGTTCGCGTAAAAGGCCTAGACTTCAGGTGTTTGAGCGTATCTTTACGCGATCACGTGAAGCCAACCGTGATCGCGTAGGCTTGAGTAGGCCGAGGTACGCATTCACGATCCATTTCCTGCATTCGCGTAAAAGCAATTTTGGGCGTGTGTTGGTTACTCTCCTCGATCGCGATCGTATATAACAAAATCTGGGTAGATTCATTAAAGACCCCAAAACGAGGGTTTAAGCCATTTTTCACATTTTTGAACTTGAGAGCTCGGGAGGGTGCGATATTTGGGAATATTTCACCTGGAAAATTTAGGTAAGTGATTCCTACTCGGTCTAGACTAAGTGCCATGATTTTACTCTTTAATCTAGCCTTTAAATTCGAAATTATGGTGGAAAATTGGGGAAAAATTGGATAAACTTCCTAGGCCGAATTCTTGAGTTTTGATTGGGATTTTTATATCCGATTTGAGTAATTCTTATATGGTTAGACTCGTGAGTAAATGAGTGTCCAAAATTTATAATTTTTACCCCATTCCGAGACGTGGGCCCGGGGGACTTTTTGGGCAATTTTCCTAATTTCGCGTATTAGCTTCGAACTTATTACCTATGTTGATTACTTAAAGTGATATTTACATTATACAATATAATTGAATAGATTTGGGCCATTCGGAGTCGGATACTCGTGGCAAGAGCGTGGTGTTGAGTTGAGTAGCGCAGTCGAGGTAAGTGGCTTGCCTAACTCTGTGTTGGGGATTTCCCCTTAGGTTGTTTTGATACTATTTGTTAATTCGGTGGCGTGTACGCGAGGTGCCGAGTATGTACATGGGCCATTGTTTCTAAAATTCTATTTTTCTTCACATGACACAAACCATTTTACTCATATTTCACCGTTTATTGCACTATTTAGGTAGTCTGGATTAGGAAGAAACATGTCTACCTATTCTTATTTGAATTCCGCTTAACTTCTATTATGTGCACCATGTTTAGGTAGTTCTATCCTTATTCTTGCCTGTGATGTTTCCTGAACTGTTTAAATAAATTGTATCCGATATTCATTTGCATTGCATATTTAAATTGGGACTACAAACGAGATTCCGAGAGCTTTCCCCGTGTACTGCATTGCATATTTAAATTGGAACTACAAATGAGATTCCGAGAGCTTTCCCCCTGTACTGCCTTGCATATTTAAATTGGGACTATGGACGAGATTTCGGGAGTTTTCCCCCTGTACTTCATTGCATATTTAAATTGGGACTACAGACGAGATTTCAGTAGCTTTCCCCCATGTACTTCATTGCATATTTACAACTGTGAGATATGTTGTACTGAGCCGAGGGCTCCCTGTTGCTATTTTCTTTTAGCTCATTGTTTCTACTATTTTTTCCTTAGCTTATTATATCTCTCTATTCAAATTTTAAACAGTTTTACTATAAAAATCCGGTAGAGCCTTAACCTGACCTTGTCATTACTTGATTGGGGTTAGACTTGGCACTTACTGTGTACCAATTTGTAGTGTACTCGTGCCCTTTCCTGCGCATATTTTCCATGTACAAATCCAGGTACCATCACTTCATTTCGTGGCTAGGGATCCGAGCAGAAGCTTGGAGGAGACCGAAAGGTAATTCTGCCGCGTCCGCAAAGTCCTTCGAGTGACCTTCCACTCCAGACTTAGATAGATTTTTCATGTATTTTCCTTACGTTGTATAGAGCATTTTGAGATAGAGCTTGTGACTGATGAGACATCTGGGTTTTGGGAGTTAAAATTTGTACATGTCGAGTGGCCATGTTATGTCTATCTATGTTCTTTTCAGTTTTTATTTTATTTGATTCCATTATTTCTGCAAATTTAGACTTACCTAGTCGTAGAGACTAGGTGCCGTCACGATACATTTCGGAGGGTAAATCGGGTCGTGACAAGTTGGTATCAGAGCGTCTAGGTTAATAGGAGTCACAAGTCACAAGCCGGTTTATTAGAGTCTCGCGGATCGGTGCGGAGACGTCTGTATCTATCTTCGAGAGGCTATGTAACTATTAAGAACAATCTTTTCTTTTGAAATTCCTTTTCGTGCTAGTTACGGTCATCCAAAATTATAAAACTCTATTCTACTCTTGCTCATAAATGGTGCGGACCCGTACCAGACGTACTGACGATCAGGCACCTGAGCCCCTAGCCAAAGCCACCAGAGGTAGGGACCAGGGTAGAGGACGAGCACGCGGTGCAACCCGAGAACCGGCGAGAGCAGAGACGGAGGATCCCCCAACAACTACAGTTGGAGGGGTGTAGGGGGTCCCTACTATTACTCCAGCCCTCCAGGAGACTTTGGCTCAGTTCATGAGCGCTTTAAGTACTCTGACTCTGGCGGGACTACTCCCGATAGCTCCCGCTACATCTCAGATTGGGAGAGGTACACAGACTCCTGCAGCCCGTACTCCTGAGCAGAGAGTCCATATTGGGCAGGTTCTAGAGTATATTCCTATGCCCCCAGCGGCTCCAACTCAGCATGATACCAGGGTAGCTATTTCTGAGGCAGAGCAGCTCAGACTTGAGAGGTACAAGAAGTACCACCCACCTGTTTTCAGCGGACTAGCTTCAGATGATGCTCTGGGTTTTCTTGAGGAATGTCATCGCATCCTCCGCACTATGGGTATTGTGGAGACGAGTGGGGTTTCTTTCACCGCTTTCTAGCGAAGGGGAGCGACGTATCAGTGGTGGCGTGCCTATGAGTTGAGTCGTCTGAAGGAGGCAGCTTCACTTACTTGGGATCCGTTCTCGCTTTAGTTTGTCCCTCAAAGCCTCAGGGATGCTTGGCGTGCGGAGTTTGAGTAGTTACACCAGGGCACCGTGACTTTTTCAGAATATACAGTCTGCTTCAGTGACTTGGATCGTCATGCACCAGCGTTGGTTGCCACTATCATAGAGAGGGTTCGACGCTTCATTGAGGGACTTCACCCCAGTATTCGGACCAGTATGGCCAGGGAGTTGGAGACAGATATCACTTACCAGCAGGCCGTGGGTATTGCATGGAGGATTGAGAGTATGTTAGCCCGGGAGAGAGAGGCCAAGAGGTCTCGAGAGACTGGTCATTTTTGGGGAGTTCGTGCACCAGCAGCACGCTATGGTAGGGGTTTTGTGAGTCGCCCTATTCATTCCACTCTTCCAGCAACCAACCGTATTCTAGCTCCTCCCAGAGCCTTATTATGCACCACCAGTATCTAATGTGCCTCTTGCTGGAGGTGCTATCACCGGCCAGTCCAGCATGCCAGTTCAGAGTCAGCATCAGCCGCCATGTCCTCTGAGGGGTTGTTTTGGGTGCGGTGACCCTCGCCATATGATCAGAGATTTCCCCGGGGTTAAGAGGGGTGCACCACCTCAGACTTATCAGGTCCCACGCATTCCACTGGGTCATCCAACTATTTTCCAGCCCCAACTACTGCCCCACCTCCTCATGCAACTCGAGGTGGTGGCCGGGGAGGTCGAGGTCACCCTAGAGGGGGAGGCCAGGCCAGGTACTATGCTCTTCCAGCCCGTTCAGAGGCCGTAGCTTCAGATTTAGTCATCACAAGTATTGTCCCTGTTTGTCATAGGAAAGCATCCGTATTATTTGACATAGGCTCTACGTATTCATATGTGTCTTCTTATTTTGCCTCACATCTGGGGGTATCTCGGGGTTCTTTGAGTTCCCCTCTTTATGTTTCTACTCTGGTGGGAGATTCTCTTGTTGTGGATCGCGTATATCGGTCGTGTTTGATTGTTATTAGTGGTTTTGAGACCAGGGTTGATTTATTATTTCTCAGTATGGTAGATTTCGATGTTATTTTGGGAATGGTCTGGTTGTCGACCCACTATGTTATTCTTGATTGTCACGCCAAGACCGTAACGCTGGCTATGCCAGGTTTACCAGATTAGAGTGGAGAGGTACCTTAGAGTGTACTCCCCGCCAGGTCATTTCTTTACTTAAGGCTTATCGGATGGTGGAGAAGGGGTGTGATGTGTACTTAGCCTATGTGAGAGATGTCAGTGTTGATACCCCTTCCGTTGAGTTAGTTTAGTTGTGCGCGACTATCCCAATGTTTTTCTAGTTGATCTTCCGGGTATGCCGCCCGACAGAGATATTGATTTTAGCATTGATTTGTTGCCGGGTACTCAGCTCATTTCCATTCCTCCCTATCACATGGCTCTTCCTGAGTTGAAAGAGTTGAAGGAGAAGTTGCAAGAGTTGCTTGATAAGGGTTTCATCAAGCGCAGTGTATCACCTTGGGGTGCTCCGATATTATTTGTGAAGAAAAAAGATGGCTCTATGCATATGTGTATTGATTACCAGCAGCTGAATAAGGTTACAATGAAGAACAAGTACCCTTTGCCTCGCATTGATGATTTTTCGACCAGTTACAGGGTGCCATGGTATTTTCCAAGATTGACTTGCATTCTGGTTATCATCAGTTGAAGATTCTGGAGTCGGATATCCCGAAGACTGCCTTCAGGACTAGATATGGGCACTATGTGTTCCTTGTTATGTCATTTGGGCTGACCAACACCCCAGCAACCTTTATGCACCTGATGCACGACGTGTTTCAGCCATTTTGTGGAGGGATTTTCATCCATTGCAACACATATGACCAGATTGACCCAAAAGGGTGCTCCGTTCAGGTGGACGGAGAAGTGTGAGGAGAGCTTTCAGAAGCTCAAGACAACCCTAACTACAGCTCCAGTGTTAGTATTGCCTACGGGTTCAGGGTCCTATACAGTCTACTATGATGCTTCGTCGATTGGCCTTGGGGAGGTGTTGATGCAGGACGATAGGGTGATTACCTACACGTAAAAATAGTTTAAAGTGCATGAGAAGAACTATACAATTCATGATCTCGGGTTGGCAGTGATTGTGCACGCCCTGAAGATAAGGCATCATTATTTATACGGTGTTCCCGGTGAGATTTTCACTGATCACCGGAGTTTGCAGCATATATTCAGGTAGAAAGACCTCAACCTGTGCCAGTGAAGATGGTTGGAGTTACTAAAGGACAATGAGATCACAATATTATACCACCCGGGTAAGGCCAATGTGGTTGCCGACGCATTGAGTCTTTGGGCGGAGAGTTTGGCATATCTTCCCGCAGCTGAGAGGCCCTTAGCCTTGGATGTTCAGTCCTTTGACAGTCAGTTCGTGAGATAGAATCTTTCGGAGCCTTGCCGGGTTTTGGCTTGTGTCTTTGCTCGATCTTCTCTTTATGACCGTATCAGAGAGCGCCACTATGATGATCCCAATCTTCTGGTTCTTCAGGATAGGGTTCGACGAGGTGATGCCAGCGATGTGAATATTGGTAATGATGGAGTGATGAGGATGCAGGGTCGTATCTGTGTGCCCAATGTAGATGGGCTTCGGGAGTTGATTCTTGAGGAGGCTCATAGCTCGCGATATTCCATTCATCTGGGTACCGCAAAGATGAACCAGGATCTGAGACAACACTATTGGTGGCGAAGGATGAAAAATGATATAGTAGAATTTGTAGCCAAGTGTCTCAACTATCAGCAAGTCAAGTATGAACATCAGGCCGGGATGGTTACTTCAGCAGATTGAGCTTCCAGAGTGGAAGTGGGAGTGAATCACCATGGACTTTGTGGTTGGACTTCCTCAGACTTTGAGAAAGTTCGATGCTATTTGGGTGATGATCGGCTGACCAAATCAGCCCATTTCATTCCAGTGTTGACTACATATTCTTCAGAGATATTGACTGAGATTTATATCAGGGAGATCGTCTGACTCCACGGTATTCCAATATCTATCACTTCGGACAGAGGTACACAGTTCACTTCACGGTTCTGGAGAGCCGTTCAGCAGGAGTTAGGCACCAGGGGAGTTGAGTACATCCTTTCACCCTCAGACGGACGGGAAGTTCGAGCGCACAATTTAGATTCTTTAGTACATGCTCCATGCCTATGTGATGGATTTTGGGGGTTCATGGGACCGATACTTGCCACTTGCAGAGTTTTCTTATAACAATAGTTACCAGTCCAGCATTCAGATGGCACCATATGAGGCCTTGTATGGTAGACAGTGCGGGTCTCCAGTGGGATGGTTTGAGCGGGGCGAGGCCCGATTGTTGGGTACAGATTTGGTACAGGATGCCCTGGACAAGGTGAAGATGATTCAGGAGAGGCTTCGCACAGCTCAGTCCGGGCAGAAGAGTTATACGAACCAGAAGGTTCGTGACTTGGCATTTATGGCTGGTGATAGGGTTTTCCTTCGGGTATCGTCTATGAAGGGAGGTTCGGGAAGAAGGGTAAGCTGAGTCCGAGATTTATTGGCCCTTTTGAGGTGTTGCGGTGTGTTGGGGAGGTTGCTTATGAGCTTTCCTTTCCTCCCAACCTAGCAGGAGTTCATTCGGTATTCCACGTCTCTATGCTACGGAAGTATCACGGTGACCCGACTCATGTCTTGGATTTTAGTTCAAACCAGTTGGACAAGGAGCCTGTAGCTATATTGGGTAGGCAGGTCAGAAAGCTCAGGTCAAAGAATATTGCATCAGTCAAGGTTTATTGGAGGGGTCATCCGGTCGAGGAGGCGACTTGGAAAACCAAGCAGGATATGCGCAGTCATTACCCTGATCTTTTCACACCTTCAGCTATGTCTCTATACTCGTTCGAGGACAAACGATTATCTTTAAAAGGGGAGAATGCAACGAACTAGTCGCTCATTTTGAGAGTTAGTGCCTCGATCCCCTAATAATTGCTGCTCCCATGTCTATTTCTGCTTTTGGGGCTTGTCAGAACGTTTAGTTGTGAATTTCGGAGAGATTTTGGACACATAGTCCTTAAATGTGAATTTAAGCTTTAGAAATTTGCCAGTAGTTGGAACTATGTGAAGACGGATCCAGAATGGAATTCTGCCGACTCCGTTGGCTCCGTTGGGTGATTCCGTGGTTAGGAGCGTGTTCGGAATGTGTTTCTGAGGTATGTAATAGATTTAGGCTTTAATTGGCGAAAGTTGGAATTTCGGTGATTTCGGCCGATAGGTGAAATTTTGATACCGGGCTCGGAATGAGATTCCGAGAGTGGTTGTAGGTCCGTAGTGTCAATTAAGACCCGTGCGTAACATTTGAGGTCATTCAGATTAGTTTTGACGTGTTTCAGTATCGGTTGTGAAATTTGGAAAATTTATAAGTTCTTAAGCTAGAATCCATGCTTAATTGGTGATTTTGATGTTATGGGATGTGTTTTGAAGGCTCGACTAAGTTTGAATGAGGTATTAGGAATGATTGGTAAGTTTGGTGGAGGTCCCGGGAACCTCGGGTGTGTTTCGGATGCTCAAACGGGCAATTTTAGCCTTAAGTTTGTTGCTGGTTTTCTGGTTTTACAGCAGCAGTCATTTGTTCATTGCGATCGCATGAGTTCATCCGCGATCGCGTAGAGTAAGTTGAGGCTAGGAAAAATTTGTGAATCGCGATCGCGAGGGAAGGAGTGCGATCGCGTAGCATATGCAGCGTTGGTCACTGCGTTCGCGTGGGAGTATTTGCGTTCGCGTAGAAGGCCTAGACTTCAGGCGTTTGAGCATATCTCTACGCGGTCGCGTGAAGCCAACCACGATCGGGTAGGCTTGAGTAGGCTGAGGGACGCGTTCACAAGCCATTTCATGCGATCGTGTAGAAGGAAATTTGGGCGTGTGTTGGTTACTCTTCGTGATCGCGACTGGAAGTACGCGATCGCATAGAACAAAATCTTGGCAGATTCATTAAAGACCCAAAAACGAGGGTTTAAGCCATTTTTCACATTTTTGAACTTGAGAGCTCGGGAGGGTGCGATATTTGGGAAGATTTTCACCTAGGCAGTTTAGGTAAGTGATTCCTACTCGGTGTAGACTAATTTCCATGATTTTACTCTTTAATCTAGCCTTTAAATTCAAAGTTTTGGAGGAAAATTGGGAAGCAATTGGATAAACTTCCCAGGCCGAATTCTTGAGTTTTGATTGGGATTTTTATATCCGATTTGAATAATTCTTATATGGTTAGACTCGTAAGTGAATGGGTATTCGTAATTTAAAATGTTTACCCGATTCCGAGATGTTGGCCCGGGGGACTTTTTGGGCAATTTTTCTAATTTCGCATATTAGCTTTAAACTTATTAGCTATGTTGATTCCTTAAAGTGATATTTACATTATACAATCGAATTAAATAGATTTGGGCCATTCGGAGTCGGATACTCGTGGCAAGAGCGTGGTGTTGAGTTGAGTAGCGCAATCGAGGTAAGTGGCTTGCCTAACTCTGTGTTGGGGACTTTCCCTTAGGTTGTTTTGATACGATTTTTTAATTGGGTGCCATGTACGTGAGGTGACGAGTACGTACACGAGCTATTGTTGCTAAAATTCAATTTTTCTTCACATGACACAAACCATTTTACTCATATTTCACTGTTTATTGCACTATTTAGGTAGTCTAGATTAGGGAGAAGCACGTCTACCTGTTCTTATTTGAATTACTCTTAACTTATACTATGTGCACCATGTTTAGGTAGTTCTATCCTTATTCTTTCCTGTGAATTTTCCTGAACTGTTTAAATTAATTATATCTGATATTCATTTGCATTGTAGATTTAAATTGGGACTACGGACGAGATTCCGGGAGCTTTCCCCCCTATACTGCATTGCATATTTAAATTGGGATTACGGACGAGATTTCAGGAGCTTTCCCCTGTACTTCATTGCATATTTAAATTGGAACTACGGACGAGATTCCGGGAGCTTTCCCCTTGTACTACATTGCATATTTGGTAATGTGAGATATGTTGTGCTAAGCCGAGAGCTCACTGTTGCTATTTTCTTTTAGCTCATTGTTTCTACTATTTTGGCCTTAGCTTTTTATATCTCTTTGTTCAAATTTTAAACTATTTTACTATAAAAATCCAGTAGAGACTTAACCTGACCTCGTCATTACTTGACTGGGGTTAGGCTTGACACTTACTGGGTACCAATTTGTGGTGTACTCATTCCCTTTCCTGCGCATGTATTCCATGTGCAGATCTAGGTACCAACACTTCGTTTCGTGGCTAGGGGTCCGAGCAGTAGCTTGGAGGAGACCGAAAGATAATTCTTCCGCGTTCGCAGAGTCCTTCGAGTCACCTTCAACTCCAGACTTAGATAGATTTTTCATGTATTTTCCTTACGTTGTATAGAGCATTTTGAGATAGAGCTTGTGACTGATGTGGCATTTCGGGTTTTGGGAGTTAATATTTGTACATGCCGAGCGGCCATGTTATGTCTATCTAAGTTCTTTTCTGTTTTTATTTTATTTAATTCCATTATTTCTGCAAATTAAGGCTTACCTAGTCGTAGAGACTAGGTGCCGTCACAATACCTTTTGGAGGGTAAATCAGGTTGTGACACTGAGACGGGAGCACGCCGACTTGGTCGAAAAGGTAACGGTCTTTGAAGTTAGAAATGACGAACTAGTCATAGTGGCTAACGACAAAGCCTCGCAGGTCAAATAGAAGATTGACCAAGGTGACCAATTTCAAAAAATGATGGACGAGATCCAAGCCATGGCCTATGGGTGGAACAGCAAGATGGATCTGCTGCCCTCAGATAAGGACATCGCCCAGTAAAAGTTGTCTTCGGTAGAGGTTCAGCTTCGGGTGGCGAAGGAGAAAGCTGATAAGCGGGCTCAGCCGAATGAAGATCTCTGAGCACAGATGAGATCGACTGCCGCAGAACCAGACGCCCTTGGTAAATAGATCGAGGCGACGAGGTCCAAGCTAGAGACAACCTCTGTCGACATCGAGGAGATGGTAGCCCAATACAAGGCCGATGTCGAAGGAGTCGAGGCCCGCCTGAAGACCAATGCCGTATATGTGAGGCTATTTTCTCGAAGGGATACCCTCGAAGAAATTCACGCTTGAAGATTCGGTATTTCGATCGAGATCGAGGGAGCAATAAAGCTCGAGGCTGAGGCGAAAACACTTTCTTAGCCCCAAAGGTGCAGAGGGCACCGAGGGTTCCGTGGGATCCGATGGCTGTGACGGTTCTGGCGATGAATCGGTCCGGTGTGAAGATCAGGCATAAATGCCTCATTAATTTTTTTGTTCTTGTATTGTATATAGGTTTTGTATATTTTGAGGCCGTTTTTGTTGGGCCTTTGTATAAACATTCTGGAATATATAAAATTTACCTTTTTGGAAATTTCGAGTCTCTACATTTTTAGCATGTTTTAATAATTTCTATTCTTGCAAATATTTCTAATGCCTTAACATAATATCAAATGTAGTAAGAAGTCATTTGTTTTTTGGATGTCCGAACAGAGCCTGACCTCGATGCAATTTTTATTTGCTCGAAGCTTTGAAAACTCGGAGTGACCGGAAGTTTTTCCAAGATGCTTAAGTGTTTTTAGACAATATTTTTGTCAATGATAACCTTTTGGTGGGTTTTCAATTTTTATTGAAGGCCTTAAGTTTTTATTACAGGCTACGAACGTCTCCGAGCCATTTTTAGGGTGGTCGTAGCCTTTTAGGTTTTAGTAATACCTAATAGGTTTTTGTGCCTCTGGGATTTGATAGCCTGATTTGCCCGAACTTATTTCGGACGATAGTCCCCAAGTAGGGGTAGCCTTTGGGCTCGATAGTCCCTGCATAGGGATAGCACTTAGGATCAGATAAGGGTATCCCTTGTGTTTGATATTCCCCAAATAGGTATAGCCCTTAGGCTCGATGCTTTATGAGGCAAAAATATGTAATAGAAAGGTGGAAACGTTCGGTAATTTCTGTGTATAAAGTACATGATTGAAAGCGTGTAAAAGCTTGTATTATGGCTGAGGTGCCCTACGCGGGCACGGTTCACTTGACTATTTAGTCCTTACAATAAATCCTAATCACCTAGCTTAGGTTGTTCAAGCACAATGTTTCCTTCTTTCCTTGCTAAGAAGCTTAACCCGAGGGTGATGGCCCCCAGTATTCGAGGTCGATCATGAGAGGGCTCGGATACTGTTGATGTGACCATTGACTCCGATTCAAAACCGGTTTTCGAATCTAAGATAGCAAAATTTACGATTGCCTTGTTAAGAACCTTGCCGTAAAACCCATTTGGGACAAAACCGGTTAAAGGGAAAAAGAGTACAACGCGTGCTTTCAAACCTAATAGTCACATCCTCCTTTGGTTGTTGCCTGCAAGTGTTAATCTGATTCATAAAATTATAAAAAGTGAATGAGATCATACCTTAGCAGTAGTATCACTTTAAGTGCGTCACGTTCCAGTTGTTTGGTAGCGGTGCACTATTTCTTGCTACGAGTTTGTACGAGCCATTGCCGGTAAGTCCGACGATCCAATATGGTCCTTCCCAATTCGGCCCCAACTTTCCCTAGTTCAGGTTTCGGGTATGTTGTGTTACCTTTCTTAACACTATGTCCCCGATCTTTAAGTGTCGGAGGTTGGCTCTTCAGTTGTAATATCATTCTATCCGCTATTTCTGGGCGACCAACCGTACTAGGGCGACCTCTTTTCTTTCATCCAATAGTTCCATGCTCGTACTCATGGCCTCAATGTTGGATTCTTCAGTCCCATATTAGAAACTTAGGCTCGGCTCTCCCACTTTGATGGGTATTAATGCTTTCTCACCATAGACCAATGAAAATGGGGTGGCACCGGTACTAGATATCGAAGTTGTACAGTATGCCCACAAGACTTCAGGAAGAATTTCCTTCCATTTCCCTTGGAATCGGTCAATCTCTTCTTTAGGTTTTGAAGTATGGTCTTGTTTGTTGATTCCGCCTGTCCATTACAACTAGGGTGATAGGGTTTTGACAAGATATTTTTGATCTTGTGATCTTCGAAAAATTTATTTACCTTGCTGCCTATGAACTACTTCCTGTTATCACGTAGTATTTCGGCCGGTATCTAACATATTATGTGGTCCAAAGTAAAGTCAATGACTTATTTTTCCCGAACCTTCATGATTGCTTAGGCTTCGACCCACTTAAAAAATAATCGTTCATAAACAGTATGAATTGAGCCTTACTAGGTTCCCACGGCAGGGGGCCGACAATGTGCCTTCCGAAATTCATGAAAGGCCAAGGTGACAAGACCGACTGTAGTAGCTCTCTGGGTTGGTGGATCATCGATGCGTTTTTCTGAAAACCGTCGCGTCTTCGTACAAAGTCCTTTGCATATTTGTCCACGTCGATCTAGTAATAGCCGCCCCTGATTATCTTCCGGACCAAAGATTTTCCCCCGAATGGTTTTTGCCGGTGCCTCCGTGAACTTCCCTCAAGACATATTCGGTATCTCCCGGCCCCAAGCATATGGCGAGCATGTCGTTAAATGTTCTTCTGAATAGAGTACTTTCGGATAGGCTAAACATGGCCTCCTTCATTCGTAGAGCTCTCGATTCTTTAAGATCCGAGGGCAACTTACCAGTCTTCAAGTAGTATATGTTTGTTTCCCCAATCCCAAGTTAAAGTTGTTGAGTTTATTTCAGCATGGCCTTCTTACACTACCGTTTCACGAGCTGTATGACCATTCGTGAGCCGAATTCATCATCATCAACCGATGACCCCTAGTTAGCCAGAGCATCAACCTCGCTATTTTTTTCTCCGGGTACGTGTTTTAGGGTCCGTTCCTTGAATTGATGCAGCGTTACCTTCAATGTGTCTAAATACCTTCGCATTCGTTCCTCCTTTACTTCGAACATCCCATTGACTTGATTTAACACAAGGAGGGAATCACACTTAGTTTTGGCCACCTCAGCCCCAAAGCGCTTAGTAAATTCAAGACCTACAATCATGGCCTCATACTCGGCCTCATTGTTAGTCAATTTTATAGTTCTAATAGACGGCCTAACTATGTTACCCGTAGGAAGCTTCAACGCGATGTCGAGTCCGGACACCTTCGCGTTCTAGGCACTGTTCGTAATTCAGGGCCGATATTCGATATCGTACCCACTACTTCTATGGCCCATTTGTCCAATCTTTCCGAGAGCTTGGGTTTGTGCATAATTTTCCTTAATGGTTAAGAAGCCATGACACATACCATGTTTTAACTTTCTGGAGGCGCTTAACAAAGCGAGCGCCAATATTTCCAGGTGAGGATACCATGTTTCGGCCTCACTTAGAGTTCTACTGACGTAGTAAATAGGAGATTGCGTACCTTACTCCTCTCTAACTAGGACTCCACTTACGCTACCTCGAATACCGCCAAGTACAGGTACAACTGCTCATCCGCCTTCGAAGTATAGAGAAAGGGTGGACTCGAAAGGTACCGTTTAAGTTCTTCAAAATCTTGTTAGCATTCCGGGGTCCAAGAAAAGTTATTCATCATCTTCTTCTTCAATAATGATAAGAACTGATGGCTCTTATCGGAAGACCTCGATATGAATCAGCCCAGGGCGGCTATGCACCTGATTGGCCTTTGGACGGACTTGACACTATCCACCACAGTGATGTCTTCTTTAGCTTTGATATTATTGAGATTGATCTCAATCCCTCGGTTGGACACCATTAATCCAAGGCACTTCCCGGATCCGACCCCGAATGCGTATTTCTCCGGGTTCAGCTTCATATTGTATCTCTTCAGTATGTCAAAGGTTTCATGCAAATGTTTCAAATGGTCCTCTGCTCATAGGGACTTAACTAACATGTGGGCAATATAAACTTCCATTGATTTTCCTATTTTCTCTTTGAACATCCGATTTACTAGGCTTTGATAAGTGGTCCTCTACTCGCAGGGACTTAACTAACATGTGGTCAATATAAACTTCCATTGATTTTCCTATTTTCCTATTTTCTCTTCGAACATTACGTTATAACAATAGGTGCCGAATTTAGTGATAAAGGATTTTTTTCCTGATTGCCTGGGTCCATCTGGATTTGGTTGTACCCAAAATAGGCGTCGAGAAAGCTGAGTATCTCATGCTCGGTAGTCGCATCGATCATGCGATCGATGTTAGGCAAAGGAAAAGAGTCCTTGGGGCACGCTTTGTTCAAGTCTTTATAATCTATGCACATCCTTAATTTATTTCCCATTTTAGGCACTACTACTACATTACCTGACCAATCCGGGTACTTAACTTTCCGAATGGAACCTATTTTAAGGAGTTTGGATACATTGTCTTTGATGAATGCGTGCTTGACTTCAGGCTGGGTTATCCTCTTTTGTTTAACAGGGTGGAACTTCGAACCCAAGCTCAACTTATGAGTGGTTATTACTGGCGGCATCCTTGTCATATCAAGATGAGACTAAGAGAAACAATCTATGTTAGCTATAAGGAATTAAATGAGTTTTTTCTTGAGCTCTGGTGTTAACCCCGTGCCCGGGTATACCTTCTGATCGGGAAAGTGTTCGATCAATATGACTTGCTCTAACTCCTCGACCATTGATTTGGTGGCATTGGAATCATTAGGGGTGATGAACGACCTAAGAACTTCGTAACCATCATCCTTATCTGCTTCTTGATTCTCCGATTCGGTCGGGGTCGGCGTCAATGATTTCTATTTAGTTTACTCCTTCCTAACCGGCTTCGTGTTCTTCGATGTCGAGAGTGCAAACATCGGGATCATCTCATGGATCGCGGACATTTCCTTTGCAGTCGACTGATCTCCGTAAACCGTCTTGATCCCTCCTGGTGTGGGGATCTTCAGTTCCTAGTGTAGGTTCGGTGTTGGTGATTACCCTCATATTGTGAATCCACGGCTTTCCGAATAAAGAATTATCTCATATGCATAGAACTTCATTTCTTGAATGGACCCGGTGGTGTTCACCGGTAAGGTTATCTCCCCTTTAGTAGTTTCGCATGCCATGTTGAATCCGTTTAAAGCAACGACTGCCGACACTATTTGGTCTGGTAGACCCAACTTCTCTACGACCCTCGATCTAATGATATTGGCCGAGCTACCTAGATTAATCAACACAAACTTAACTCGAGATTTATTTACAAGTATAGATATTACCACTGCATCATTATGAGGTTGTACGATGACTTCATCATCCTCATAATTAAACGAAATGGTTCCCTCTGGGATATAATCTCGGGTTCATTTTTACCTTGTGATGGGCACCTTGGTGTGCTTTGGAATTTGTCCCTGGGGGATGTCGACTCCTCTAATGATCATGTTGATGACGTGCTGAGGTTCCTCTTGTTCAGTATGTTGTTGGAGTCCCTATTCCTGAAGTGATTTTAAGCTTGATTAGTCAGATTTCTCGGAGATGCCCATTATTGAATTACTGGGCCACTTCCTCTCTTAACTATCGGCAGTCCGCAGTTCTATGAACATGAGTGCCATGATACTTACACATTAAGTTAGGGTCTCTCTGCATAGGGTCAGACCAAAATGGTCGAGGCCACTTGGCATCTTTGATGCTTCCTATGGAAGATACGATGCCGGAAGCATCACATTGAAGTTATATTTGGATAACCTTGGTGCCTCCCTGGCCCGAGTGGCCTGTCAAACCGTATTTGATCATGAGTCTCCAGCTACTGTGGCCTCGATCGTTCCTTCTTTCATTTACGCCCAGATCCGCTACCCTTCGATCTCCGCTATAAGGTTGATACCGACTTGTTAATTCTGATAGGATAAACAAAACCAGATGGGGCCCCAAGCTAATCGTTCCCATTTTTATTGGTACCGATTATGGCATCGGCCTAGGTTACCACCGGGTATTCTATCAATTTTTGATTCAACTAATGTGAAGCCAAGGAGCTTTGGGTGTTGAGCCCTTGGGTGAATGCCTGAAAGGGCCTAATGGTCCACAACCGGAGGCAGGTTCATTCGTTTAATTTGAAATCTCGACGCGAATTCCCTGAGCATTTCATTATCTCATTGTTTTACTTTGAAAAGGTCTGATTTTTCTGGTCTGGACCTTGAATGCCCCGGCGTGCGCTTTTATAAATGCATATGCAAGTATAGAAAGCGGATTAATAGAATTGGGGGTTAAGTTGGGATACTGTTACAACCCATATTCACGTATGTTGGCTCATGCCATAAGTTAATCGTCATAAACATGAGAAGCGATTATCTTTGAGATGATAAGAAGTTAATCATATTGATCTTAAATGATACAAGAGTGTATAAGAGTGATTAACACGTATTAGAAGTTAAACGAATCAAGGATGTTGTAACTCGTATTTTTGGGTAAACGTAGGGATGCCTGATAATCTCAAGAGGTCTTTTTTAAGGTATTTGAATCATATAATATCCGTATCATAGTCTTGAAGTCAAACAAGTTATGAAACAAAAGTCAACAAGAGTTGTCGCAACTTAGGTTCATAGTTTTACTTACACTTTAGGTCAAATGTTATTAAGCTTTTCTCCTAATCTACTAAGAATTACAGGGTTATCTAACCACCAAATTCAAGATCTATGAGTCTAGTTTCTAACTCATTAAATCGTTTATCAATACGACATCGGAGTAGAGATATATAGACATTTTCGCGAGACTGCACAAGCTGCTAGGTGACAAGTACGTGGGTCACCTACTTGGTTAATTGACAGCCCAAAAAGAGGCAATTTCGGGTCAGCGAAAGAGACCATTAAAAGGCTTATCTCCTGCTATATATCACACATTATATTTCTCAAATAACCATACCTAAACCCCTGCAAACTTCCTCCCAAAAATTATCCACAAACCCTAATTGATTTTCCCTCTCTTTTAAGTTCAAATTGGGGGTAAACCGTAGAGTTTGAAGAACCAAGATAAGGGCTGATTTATCCAACAAGTAAGGTGAGTTTACTGCTCTATTTAATCCATTTGTATGCTGTAAATTCATGGTAATTCATTTTATACTTGTAAGAACTCATTGGACGGTGATCGGAAGCCGTGAGTTCGAGTTATTCACTTGTAGCGGACTGTTTTGCGGACTGTTTTGTGTTGCTGTTGGGCTGCGTGTTTTACTACTGTATTGTGGCGTTCTGGAGGAGGAAGGGTTTGGATAAACACCATATAGATGTAGGGTTGTGGTCTGGTCATTCGTCATAACTTTTTCGGGTCGTTTGACAAGACTACGGTGGTCGTCTTATGTACGAAGTTATTAGGTTGTGTGTGGACTGTTTTGGGAGGCTCAATTTGATGATTATTGGTGTTTTTTGGGCTGTTTGGTGATTGTCTTGACTTGTGTGACGTCATATATATAGGGGAGGTTCTGTCCGTTTCATCGTAAAATAGGTTGTGGTCGATACACAATAGTTATGACGCTTAAATGATAACGATAGTGTCGTTTCTCTTATTGTAGACTAAGGAGTCGTGACAATTGCATAGCTTGAGATTGGGGCAGTATATACGAGGTATGTGAGGCTATCCCTTGACTTCCTTTTCACGACTCCGATTGTACGTAATGCAATGAACGAGCTTCCAAAGTTACTCTACTCTTAGATAGAATGTACGTTGGTGCTCGGAAGGTATGGCCCGGGTACCACTCATGATCCTCCAGTTTGGGTCGTGACAAACTTGGTATCAGAGCATGTCTGTTCCAGGGGTTGTCTATGAGTCGTGTCTAGTAGAGTCTTGATTATGGATGTGTAGTGCGCCACATTTATAATCAGGAGACTACGTGACATCTAGGGTTGTTACCTTCTTCCTAAATCTAGATCGTGCATAGAGTTGAGTCTTTAGTGTTGTATCTAATATTAACTAGGAAGCAAGCGATTAGTAGACGACTTGATATAGCTGCGGGAGAGGGTACCGGTCAGGTGCCTCAAGCCAGAGCAGGCCAAAGTGAGGTTGAGAGTGAGATGCCGTCTCATACCTCATATAGTCTGTCCCATCTACAGGATACTAGGAGGAACCCAGCACCACCAGTTCCTCCGTCTGGCCCTACAGAGAAGGATATGCGGAGTGCGGTGCAGTTGTTGACTAGCTTGGTTGCTGCTCAGGCTCAGAGGGAGAATACTTGTGTTGTTGATAAACCGGATAGTACGAGAGTTCGTGATTTTATTAATCTAGACCCTCAAGTGTTTACCGGATCAGATCCCAAGGAGGACCCACAGACTTTTATTGACCAGGTTCATCGTACACTACGAGTTATGCATGCTAGAGATACAGAGGCAGTAAAGTTGGCTTCTTATCGGTTACGGGATTTAGCGATTTTCTGGTATGATAGTTGGGAGAGATCCAGGGGTCTGAATGCCCCTCCAGCTGTGTGGAAGGAATTTTCTGAGGTTTTTCTTCGTCGCTATTTGCCCCTTAAGATACGACGAGCTAGAGCTGATAAGTTCTTGAACCTTAGACAAGGTATTATGAGTGTGTGAGAGTATAGCATGCAGTTTGATTCTTTAGCAAGGTATGCTCCTCATATGGTGGCCGAGATGAGTGATAGGGTGCATATGTTCGTGAACGGGTTGGGACCACATCTCATAAATGAGTGCACGACAGCCTCCTTGGTGGAGGGCATGGATATTTCCCGTATTCAGGTTTATGCTCAGACCCTAGATAATCGTAAGCGCCAACAAAGGGCAGATAGGGAGCAGGATAGGGGCCAGCATAGGAGGGCAAGGTTTGTGCGGTATTCTCATGACTTCAGAGGTAGTGTTAGGCCCCAGTTTTCGAGGAGTTCATCACCGCCTGTAGCTAGTGCTCCTCCACAGTTTCAGAGGCCTCAGTATGATCGATTTACCTATTCTAGTCCAGGTCAGAGTTCGCGGGCATCAGGCTCGCAATATCATAGGGATACTATTCAGACGAGACTCCTAACACCCCGTTATGATCAGTGTGGCAAGGCCCACTTTGGACTGTATCGTCGAGGTTCTGATGCGTGCTATTCTTGCGGACAGCCTGGCCATGTGAAGCGGGATTGTCCTGACAGAGAAGGTGGTGGTATGGATCAGCCAACTAGATTAATGTCTGGTTCTTCCTCATCGGTTCGACCTCCAGCACGGGGTTTTCAGCAGTCGACAGGTCGTGGTAGAGGTAGAGGTGCAGTGCCGAGTTTGAGTGGTGCTCAAAATCGAACCTATGCTCTAGTAGGTCGACAGGATCTCGAGTCGTCTCAGGATGTAGTTACAGGTATATTGTCTGTTTTTTCTTACGA
The DNA here is from genome assembly GCA_005239495.1 of Nicotiana undulata. NCBI lineage: Eukaryota > Viridiplantae > Streptophyta > Magnoliopsida > Solanales > Solanaceae > Nicotiana > Nicotiana undulata. The sequence goes on from ML257321.1 coordinate 78,571, forward strand.
TGTATATGCGTTGATTGATCCAGGGTCTACATTATCATATGTTACACCTTTTGTGGCTAATAAGTTTGGCGTTGAACCTGAATTGATAAGTAAACCACTTGCGGTATCTACTCCGATAAGAGATTCTGTGATTGCTATAAGGGTATATAAAGGTTGCACAGTGATGATTTGTAGTCGTCAAACCTCGGCAAATTTATTTGAATTAGAAATGGGTGAATTCGACGTGATAATGTGAATGGACTGGTTGGACTCATGCTATGCAAATGTTGATTGTCGTACAAAGATGGTTAGGTTTCAATTTCCTAATGAACC
>MDKH01177685.1:0-25051 GCA_005239495.1 Nicotiana undulata
GATTCCTATTCTCTCAAGTCAAAGTTAGACCAAACACTTACCTCAATTTCGTAGGCCACTCACAACTCAATTATAGATTTTCCTTTAGAATCTTGCTCTAACTTGCTCGAATCTAATCATAATTAACTTAATATCATTAATTAAGACTAAAGGAACTAACTTTATTGAAAAATATAATTTTTCCTAAGTTTTCTAAAAAAAGGTGAAAACCCGACCCCCCGCTCGCTTGGTCTAAACTCGGGGTTCAGACCAAATTACGTTTACCCATTCACCCACGAACCCAAATATACAATTAGTCTCAAAATCCGACCTCAATTCGAGGTAAATATTCAATTTTTACAAAATTCCCTAATTCTACCCAAACCCTCAATTTTTACCATGAAATTCTTAGTTTTTGATTTAAAAGTGATGAAAAACAATGAGTAATTGAAAGACTAAAGTTTATAATTGATTACCTATGACTTGGGGATGATATTTGGTGAAGAATTTTGTTCCTAGGGTTGTAGGGTTCGAAAATTTGAAGAAGAAGGTCTGCTCGTTTTTAATATATTTTTCTGTCAGCTATTCTGCCTCATTTCTCATGCCAAATGATCCCTAACCTCGATTTTTATGTGTCCAATGTATTCCTTGTGCAATTCTAGTTAAGTTAGGCTTTTGAATCACTTAATTTGACCTTATAATGAAGGAGATATGTAGGTTTTAATATTTGCAAATAGTGCAAATTTTAATACGCCGTCATGAGCAATTTCGTAATTAACATGAAAAACCTGACAACCTTAGTAAAATGACCATAACATCCTCATACGATGTCCAAATTCGATGATTCTTTTTGCTACGGATCCGTAATTACGATACGGATCTAATACTTCATTTAAAAAAAATCTAAGCTCATTTGTTCAATATGATATCATTTATGCTTGAAAAAACGACGTCGAAGCATAAGAAAGAACGAGCACAACACAACCCAAACCTATTTGAAACTCATCCGAGCCCTCGGGGCTCTAAGACAAATATGCACGCAAGTCTAAAAGCATCATACGTACTTGCTCGTGCGATCAAATCATGAAAATAACATGTAAAACTATGAATTAAACCTCAAAACTCATATTCATCAAGAACACTTAAATTTCATAACTTTTCAACCGAATGTCCGAATCACGCAAACGAACTCTGTTTTTTACCAAATTTCACAGTAAACCTTTAAATACTATAACAAATCTGTACCGGACTCCGGAAATGAAATACGGGCCCGATACCAATGATTTCAAATATTAATTCTTTTTTTTATTTCATTAATATTTCAGCAAAACAATTTCTTTTAAAAATTAATTTCTAAGGCTTGGGACCTCGGAATTCATTTTCGGGCATACGCCCAAGTCCCATATTTTACTGCGGACCTTTCGGGATCGTCGAAGCACAGATCCGAGTCCGTTTACTCAAAATGTTGACCAAAGTCAACTATAATCAAATTTTAACTCTAGAAATTACTATTATCATATTTTAACATAAAAGCTTTCTGGTTTCACGCACAGACTGTGCACGCAAATTGATGTACTTAAATTTAGTCTTTTTATGGCTAATAAGCCTAGAATTGGGTCTAAATTCTTAAAATGACCCCTTTGGGTCATCACACTTTACAGATCATCGGAGTCTCCAGAACTTGTTTAAACAAAAGGATCTAAATTTGAGGCTCCAAAGATGGTTGGAGCAGCTAAAGGACTATGATATCACTATTTTGTATCATCCCAGGAAGGCCAATATGGTGGTCGATGCCTTGAGTAGAAATGAGTGAGTACGGGTAGCCTTGCATTCATTCCTGTTGGGGAGAGACCGCTTGCAGTTGATGTTCAAGCCTTGGCCAACCAGTTCGTGAGATTAGATGTTTCAAAGCGCAGTCGGGTTCTAGCTTGTGTGGCTTCTCGGTCTTCCTTATATGATCGCATCACAAAGCGCCCGTATGATGATCTTCATTTGCTTGTCCTTAAGGACACGGTGCAACATGGTGATGCCAGAGATGTTACTATTGGGGATGATGGGGTATTGAGGATGCATGGTCGGATTTGTGTGCTTAATGTAGACGGACTACGTGAGTTAATTCTTGAGGAGGCCCACAATTCGTGGTATTCCATTCATCCAGGTGCCACAAAGATGTACCAGGACTTGAGGCAACATTATTGGTGGAGGAGAATGAAGAAGGATATAGTGGGGTTTGTAGCTTGGTGCCTTAACTGTCAGCAGGTAAAGTATGAGTATCAGAGACCGGGTGGATTGCTTCAGAGGCTAGAGATTCCAGAGTGGAAATGGGAGCGGATCACCATGGATTTTGTAGTTGGGATCCCACGGACTTTGAGGAAGTTCGACGATATTTGGGTGTTCGACGCCAAATTTTTTATTGTATATATTCTCATAGTTAAACATATCATCTTTTTGATGACAAATAACATGGCACTCTCAATTTTTTAAAGCCAGATACTTGATAATATATTTCCACGCATTGTAATTTTGTTGGAATTGACTTATAGCTAGCGTGAGGTATCTCAAATTAAACTTTATATTCTTAATTTGGCGAAATAGGTAGTTTAAATCCGCAAAATAAAAATAAAAAAGGGATAAAATTTCTTGTTTCTTGTTGTATAGTTATCCAAGTAATTATGTTTTAAGATCGACTTGATTCAATAGTCTGATGTTTTACCAGTGACATTGGTTAGATTAAAACAAAAGGCTGCAAATTGATATATGTGCAATGAAATTCTAGTTGAGACCACGTTTTCAAAAGGGTGGGGTATGTTGTACTTCTTGGGAATCGGAGACATGTTGACCACCTGTATTCCTTCTTATTAAGAAGTATTAATTCACTGTAATAGATTTGGATACAAGTTGCAAAATAATGTACCAGTATTTAATCAAACTTTATCACAATCATTGACTCACCATTTATGATCTTTATTGTCTAAAATCACTAATCACACTCGATAAATCCAAACCCTAGTACTAGCATGACACGCCCCTCTTCGTGTGTCTCCATTTTTCTTAATAGTACTACACGTGCTAAAATTAAGCATGTTATGATTATTTAGTAAAGCATAACACTAGTAAACACATGGGCCTAAGCAATTCAAACAAATATGCTATTTTATATCTTAATTACTATGTGATATAAAATAGATTATATAGTTTGTTTCTAAATAAGTTAAGAATTTTTTTATTCATCAGAAAAAAGCACCTAAGTACGTGACTGGATGGAAGTTAAGAAATTCTTATCATTTCTTGGTGTTCTTGCATGCTATGATTGACTTACATGAAATATGATATATGAGATTTTGGCCAGATACATGAGATGATACACATACATAGTTTCACATGCATATACATAGGTGTACAAAGCAAATCGATAAACTGCACCAAATCGATAACCAAGTCAAATCGAGAAAAATAATCTGATTATGGTTCAATTTGATTTGGTTTGGTTGAAAAACCCCGATCATAATTAGTTTGGTTTGGTATTAACTAAAATAAATCAAATTGAAACCAAACCAACCCGACATTACATGTATAAAAAATTTAAATATATTTAATACATAAAAATACTTATTGTGATGTGGTTTATAAACATCTCTTTTACATTTTTCATAATTTTATCTTTTAACGTAGTATTTCAATATTGGACTTAGAAGTCTTGAATGCCCCAATAAGTTTTATAGCCTATAAATGTTAGTAACTAAAATAATGGTAACAAATGTTCAAACCAAAATCTAATCAATACTAATGCTAACAAAAGACATTCAATAAAATACTAGGAATGGTAATGCGACATCTATTTTTTTAGTTTGCAATGATTTAGACAAAAATGCATAACTTATTTTCTTTAATATTTTGCTGGTTATTATGGTCGCTTCGTGGAGGGTTTCTCATCTATTGCACCATCATTGACCAAATTTACATAGAAGGGTGCCATTTTCAGGTGGTCGGGAAGAGTGTGAGGAGTGCTTTCAGAAGCTCAAGACTGCCTTGACCACAACTCCAGTTCTGGTTTTACCTTCAACATCAAGCTCTTATACACTGTATTGTGATGCTTATCGGATATGTATTGGATGTGTCCTGATGCAGGGAGGTAGAGTGATTGTTTATGCTTCGCGTCAGTTGAAGCCCCATGATAAGAACTACCCTGTCCGCGATTTGGAGTTAGATGCCATCGTTCATGCATTGAAGATTTGGAGGCATTATCTCTACGATGTGTCTTGTGAGGTCTTTACAGATCATCGGAGTCTCCAGAACTTGTTTAAACAAAAAGATCTAAATTTGAGGCAATAGAGATGGTTGGAGCTGCTAAAGGACTATGATATCACTATTCTGTATCATCCTGGAAGGCTAATATGGTGGTCGATGCATTGAGTAGAAAAACATTGAGTATGGGTAGACTTGCATTCATTCCTGTTGGGGAGAGACCACTTGCAGTTGATGTTCAGGCCTTGGCCAACCAGTTCATGAGATTAGATGTTTCAGAGTGTAGTCGGGTTCTAGCTTGTGGGTTTCTCGGTCTTCCTTATATGATCGCATCATAGAGCGTCAGTATGATGATCTTCATTTGCTTGTCCTTAAGGACACTGTGCAACATGGTAATGCCAGAGATGTTACTACCAGGGATGATGGGGTATTGAGGATACATGATCGGATTTGTGTGCCTAATGTAGACGGACGAGGCAAGTTAATTTTTGAGGAGGCCCACAGTTCGCGGTATTCCATTCATCCAGGTGTCACGAAGATGTACCATGACTTGAGGCAACATTATTGATGGAGGAGAATGAAGAAGGATATAGTGGGGGTTGTAGCTTGGTGTCTTAACTGTCAGCAGGTAAAATATGAGTATCAGAGATCGGATGAATTGCTTCAGAGGCTAGAGATTCCAAAGTGGAAATGGGAGCGGATCACTATGGATTTTGTAGATGGGCTCCCACAGACTTCGAGGAAGTTCGACGCTATTTGGGTGTTCGACGCCAAAATTTTTATTATATATATCCTCACAGTTAAACATATCATCTTTTTGATGACATATAACATGGCACTCTCAATTTTTCAAAGCCAGATTCTTGATAATATATTTTCACGCATTGTAATTTTGTTGGAATTGAATTATAGCTAGCGTGAGGTATCTCAAATTAAACTTTATATTCTTAATTTGGCGAATAGGTAGTTTAAATTCGCAAATTAAAAATAAAAAGGGGATAAAATTTCTTGTTTTTTGTTGTATAGTTATCCAAGTAATTATGTTTTAAGATTGACTTGATTCAATAGTCTGATGTTTTACCAGTGACATTGGTTAGATTAAAACAAAAGGCTACAAATTGCTACGTGTGCAATGAAATTCTAGTTGAGACCACATTTTGGGGGGGGGGGGGTTATGTTGTACTACTTGGGAACCAGGAAGGAAATCAATATTAGTGGTCTAGAGTGAAAAAAGTACGCATAAAGCCTTGGGTATAACAACAGTAAAATATAGATAAACACATATTTTCAAAACTACCCCCACGATAAAACAGACATGTTGACCATCTGTATTCCCTCTTATTAAGAAGTATTAATTCACTGCAATAGATATGGATACAAGTTGCAAAATAATGCACCGGTATTTAATCAAACTTTATCACAATCATTGACTCACTATTTACGATCTTTGTTGTCTAAAATCACTAATCACACTCGATATATGCAAACCCTAGTACTAGCATGACACGCCCCTCTTCGTGTGTAATAGTACTACACGTGCTAAAATTAAGCATGTTATAATTATTTAGTAAAGCATAACACTAGTAAACACATGGGCCTAAGCAATTCAAACAAATATGCTATTTTATATCTTAATTACTATGTGATATAAAATAGATTATATAGTTTGTTTCTAAATAAGTTAAGAATTTTTTTATTCATCAGAAAAAAGCACCTAAGTACGTGACTGGATGGAAGTTAAGAAATTCTTATCATTTCTTGGTGTTCTTGCATGCTATGATTGACTTACATGAAATATGATATATGAGATTTTGGCTAGATACATGAGATGATACACCTACATAGTTTCAAATGCATATACATAGGTGTACAAAGCAAACCGACAAACTGCACCAAATCGATAACCGAGTCAAATCGAGAAAAACAATCTGATTATGGTTTAGTTTGATTTGGTTTGGTTGAAAAAAACCCGATCATAATTAGTTTGGTTTGATATTAACTAAAAAAAATCAAATCGAAACCAAACCAACCTGACATTACATGTATAAATTTTTTAAATATATTTAATACATAAAAATACTTATTGTAATGTGGTATAAACATATCTTATACATTTTTCATAATTTTATCTCTTAACGTAGTATTTCAACGTTAGACTTAGAAGTCTTGAATGTCCCAATAAGTTTTATAGACTATAAATTTTAGCAACTAAAATAATGCTAACAAATGTTCAAACCAAGATCTAATCAATACTAATGCTAGACATTCAATGAAATACTAGGAATGGTAATGTGCTGGACATCTATTTTTTAGTTTGCAATGATTTAGACAAAAATGCATAACCTATTTTTCTTAATATTTAGTTATGTAATTAATAGTACTTGTTAGTCCTACTTATTTTAGCATGACTGATACTTTTAGATTATGATGATTTTAATCATGGCTTATTAATTAACAATATTTATTTTGTACGATTTTATTATCTTTGTTGTTGAATATTTTAGGATAATGTCATGACACATCTAATATTTTCAATCATTTTCTTGAGAAATACCTTATTTAGTTGTATCTTATTGAGATTAAAGAAATATTTGGAGCACAAGTTATATATTTTGTTCTTTGAAGACTTTACCGAAAAAATCCAAAAAAAAATCAAAAACCCGAGATAAATCGAAATCGAAAAATTCGATTGTTGTTGGTTTGGTTTGGTCTTTTGATTTAATATAATCCCACACAATTAGTTTAATTTGGTAATTGAAAAATTCGAATCAACCCGGCCTACATATGCCCCTACATGTATGCACTCGTCATTGACAAGTAACTATTTAGTACTAAATCATACATTAAGTTTCATAATTACGGTATGACCTATTTGGAAAGTCACACGAGAATTGAAATTGGGTGTAATTGGACGTAATTACACACTTTGATATATTTATTTAATTAAGTAATTACTTGGTTGGTGAGAAATTGAGTATAATTGGGATGGAGTAATTACACTCTCCAATTCTCGAAGGGAATTAAAGAATTACAAGACAACCTTTCCAATTTTTTTTCTTTCAATATTATATTATCATCTTGGAAGAAAAAAAAATAGGCAGATCATTTCTACTTCACTTCTTCCCAACACCGTCATCGGAGGTAATTAAGTTCTTTTTTGCACCTTTCGTAATTCATAGTTTCTTGATATATAGTTGATTCCTCATTGAACTACTATTTTATTTTCTCAACTTCACATTGCCTTGAGCTATAGTGTTAGAATTTTTGAACTTCCTATTTTAGAAGGGTGAAATTTGGATAGAAAGAATAATTTTAAATTTGGCCAGATCATTTTTACTTCACGACTAATGCATACAAACACCATTTCTTGTCATATTCAATTTTCATATCGTGATAATGTATTATATTGGAAAGAGAAAAAATATGACTAATTTACTAATTTTGTTTTCTAATCATTAGCATAAATATAACTGTGAAGAAAAATATTTATAAGTAATATCTATCTTTCTTTTATTCACATGAGTTGGTAAAGAATTTTAATTTGTTATTGAAATTTATTGTTCTCTTTTAAGTTACACTATTATTTATCCCTATAATCATTTAATATATTTTCTTATAATAGAATATGCACTTTTAATATATGATACTATATAATATTTAATATCTATCATACATATAAATATTGTTCATACAGTGAAAATAATTTTTTGAGTTTTGGTGAATTGAATTTGTAGTTTTGTACTTTTGCGTTCCCAATCTCCCCAATTCCAACGAAAACATTATAGTAGCCCTCGTTTCTCCTCTGCCATTTTGATGACAAAAACTCTTTTCTCTCTCTCTATCGGTATTTACGGCTCCGCTTTGTTTTGATCTTCAAAAGCTAAGCTAGGGTTTTTGCTTCCAAATACTTGAAAAAGCCCTCACCTCTCCGTCCTCCATCTCGAATCTCTAGATTCAATTTTAGGGTTTACAGATCTGTTCGACGCCTGCTGTGTAGCTCGCCGTTTATCTGATTTGAATATGTTTTGGAAGCTTCCAGTTCTTTCCTCTTGTTCTCCAGTATGTTTCTGGATCCATCTCTATCTACTCTTCAAATTGAATGAGCTAATAGAATCGTATCGACTCAATATTTTGTTATTCCGTGATATTTTGCTCGTAAAGTTACTTCTTGTGGCCACTTACTTTGTTCAGCTCGTCATAATTAGTTATTAGAACTGATACTTTAGTTTTGTCTAAGTTTCATTTGATTTTATAATTTGCCACACCTCGAATAAAAAGTGAATTCAAACGTCAGTAGAGTCGTAATAGCATTTCATGTTAATTGAATTCACGATGATAACTCTCAAATCTAACAAAACAAAAAAAAAAGAAAATCAATGAAAAGAGATAAGAAAGTTCTAAAAGGAACGAACTTTGGTTAAAGTGAAGATCTATGCAATTTATAACGGTTTTTTAGTTGGAGTATCTTTCGGATTGCTGAGTCTTTTTATAGCTGTAAGCACTATCTGCTGGCAGAAGTATTTCGTAATGTAACTATATGGTACTCCTAGTATTTTATGTAAATCTCTTTCTTGCATAACCTGGTGTTGCATTATTCTTATTCCGACATTGACTAAGTCTAGCTCGTGCTGTAAATACTGTTCAATGAAGCTGTTACCTCAATGCAGTGTTGTTTGTTTGCTCTTTCTGTTGACTTTCTTTCCATCCTGGTGAGTGCTGTTGCTTATGATAAGACTTGTTTTTCCCTTGGAATTCTAGGTTGAAGCAGTATTAGACAAGGAAAACTTCACTTTGGAAGAGCTGCTTGATGAAGAAGAGATCATCCAAGAATGCAAAGCTTTGAACAGTCGTCTCATAAATTTGTAAAATTTCTCCCATTTAAAACACTATAGATGCTTTTAATTTAGCATGCCCCCAGGAGAGAATGTAGTTCCTGACTAATTGTTTATTAGTTCAGCTATAAGTTTCAAAGTTCACAGTAAGATGGTTATCATTTTCGCTTTTCAGTTTGAGAGAGAGGACCCAGGTTGAGCAGTTGCTGCACTACATTATTGAAGAGCCTTCTGAGGATGCCGATAGCAAACTAACATTTAAGTAAGTTTCTAGGACATGACCTCGTTTTAACAGTTTTGTCAGTAGTTGTATTTGCAAGTGTCTGCAGTTTCTTAAATATAGTACTTTAACAACACTATTTTCTTGTTTTTAATGTTGTTTCACCTTCTAGGTTCCCTTTCATTGCCTGTGAGATATTTACCTGTGAAATTGATGTCATCCTCAAGACTTTAGTGGATGATGAAGAGGTATTGTATTCACAAGATGCAGTCATGATAATTTAAGTAAGAATTGAAGTTCTCTTGCTCCGATGTTTCAATCGTCTCTCTGTCTTGCTGCAGCTAATGAATTTGCTCTTTTCCTTTTTGGAACCAAGTCGTCCGCATAGCGCCTTGCTGGCCGGGTATTTTAGTAAGGTAAAATATGACTCATCCAGACAAAATACCTTGGTCTTAGTTGTTGAATAGTATTTTTTTTGGTCTAAAACAAGTTGCTTTATGTAGTTCTTGCTGCATTGTAGGTGGTGATATGCCTTATGGTGCGGAAGACTGTTCCACTTATGAATTATGTTCAGGTTTGCCTAGTATTTTCGTTGCACATTGTGAATTGTACAAGTTATTGACACACTCCCATATCTTCTTCTAATAGTTTTTCCATGTGTCGGACTTTATCTTCTGTTCCATCTTGAGCTTAAGCCGTTGCTTCATTTTCCAAATTCCAATTCATCCTATATTCTAGAAGCCTACAATTTCTAATGCTAAAGCTGCATAACTCATTTTGCATTCTTTGGAAGCTTGTGCTTGGCTACTTGGCATTTTCCTTCTTTTGATGAAAGTTGAACTAAGATATGGTGGGAACGAGTAGTTTAGGGTCCGGAATCTTCGTTATGTTTTTAATGAAGTTGTCAGAATCTGTTGGGGAAGTTGATATTGATGTGTATTCTTGCAAATCTACTTAATCTGGGTAAATGGGTGGTGAAGCTAGGAGTATCATGAATTCATCGCATGTTTAAACTGCTTATTGAACACAGAGCTCACAAATGTAAGAAAGTTTGCCTCAGGCATCTTGTTTTTGGGCGGGAATTAGTGCTTAAGATCCATAATTAGGCCATTCCATTTGCAAACTCTGCATAGAAATTGATTTAATGCATATTGGATTGCTTTGAAATGTGCAAATGCTTGTTTTAAATGCATTTTGTCTCCCCTTTTTCCTCTTAAGGACTTGGTGTTTATTTATTTTTTGTTACAGGCCCATCATGATGTTTTTCAACAGATGGTGGATTTGATTGGTATAACATCCATAATGGAGGTTAGTAAGCTTGGTTTTCATTCTACCATCTGACACAATCATAAATAAAGTCAAATCGTGATGGTTGATCTAGCGGAGACACTCTTTTCCTCTAAATAAGTCCTTTCTTTGTAGGTTTTGGTGCGACTTGTAGGAGCTGATGATCATATGTACCCCAATACTATGGATGTAATGCAATGGTTGACTGACAGCAGCTTATTAGAAATGATAGCGGACAAATTGAGCCCCTCTGTAAGTAAAAAATTACGTGATTTTATGTTAATTCGCTGTGCTGGTGGTTGGATGTATATACGAGTGAAAAGTGTTCAGAGTATTCTAGTATTGGGTGTGTCTTATCCAGAGTATTATATGATCACGTTGCTTCGCTGTCTGTTGGTATCTATTATTGTGTCTCTTGTTATCATTATTATTTCGTAGTGCCTTTATCAATCATCCATCCAACCATGCTTTGCCTGGTTTAAATGTTTAGGTTGTTGGTTACTCAGCGGTACGCAGAGTCTAGTGGCTTTTTGGTGTTAGTAGCAGAAGGATCTTAGATGTCTTTCAATAGTTGATAGGAATACCCGTTACCATACCACTGAACTATTGGGCCAAATCCCCTCCAATTATGAATGCATGTCCTTGTTGCCCCACCTTAATTGAGTTGACTGGAAAATCTATTTTTTCTTTTATCATTCTTAATTCTTGGTAATAGTTCATATATTTCTAAGTTATGTGTGGAAGCACTTTGCGACTTGGTCTTTTACGGAATGACGATCCGAAGTTTGAATCTCGTGATCTATTGTTTTTTCCCCTTCAGAGTTCTCCCGAAGTACATGCTAATGCAGCAGAAGCTCTATGTGCAATAACCAGAAACACACCATCCCCCCTGGCCACCAAACTATCCAGCCCAAGGTTTGTGGGACTTTTTTTGATACTTGGAAGTTGATATGTGTCTTGGCATATCTTTTCTGTATATTGTAAGTTTAATCCATTAATCTCTGCAAATTTCTCTGTATGCAGTTTTGTAGCCAGGATATTTGGTCATGCCCTCGAAGACTCACATTCGAAGTCGTCCCTTGTCCATTCATTGTCTGTCTGCATATCTCTGCTTGATCCAAAACGATCAATTCCATCAACTATGATGTATTCTTTCCGGAACCAGCAGGTTTATGAGTCTCCCGTGCATGCCAATCCTGACACTATTGATGCAATGCTTCCTAAACTTAGTAAGTTTTCTGATTGTGGAAGTTCGTACGGTTTTGAGTTATTGAATACTTGTTTAACTGTGTCCTACCATTTAGAGGTCAATTTCAAGTTCTCTACTAGAGACCAGCTGGTAGAGAATTGTAAAAATGCAATGCCTTTACAAAGTGATTCTGTACTGCCACCTGGCAAAAGCAAGAAAAAAATTACTACTCCCTCCGGTCCACAATAAGTGACAGATTTTCCTTGGGTACACCTATTAAGAAAATACAAAATTCTAAGACAAATAGTTAGTGTGACTAAACTACCCCGAATTAAATGTTGCAACATAGTTAATGTGAGGAGTACATGACTTTTTAGGGATACGTACATAAGGGTAATTTTGGAAAAACAAATTGAATTTCTTCTTGATTATATATAAAAAGGCAAATTGGTCACTTATTGTGGACCGGAGGGAGTAGTAGAATGCTACTTGTATGTGTGAGTTTTTTTTATTTGAATCTCATCTGAAATGTATAATAAACTTCGCATCATTTATGGCACAGGTGGCTTGCTTGAGCTGTTGAATGTGTCATCTGATGAGAAGATTCTGCCAACAACATATGGAGAACTCAGGCCGCCTCTAGGAAAGCATCGCTTAAAGGTTTGTCTTGGTTACGTTCTTGGAACAAAATGGGCTGGCCTTCTATTATTCCTTTCCATTTGATTGGTTTTCCCCCAGGAGGATATGCCAAGAGAGAACTTCACTATTATGATGTTTCCTCTTTTTGTCAAGGGATCAGATATTTTTGTCTTCTCTTGCAAAGGAGTTGTACATCTTGTGTATGTTGCTCTGATGTCAACTTGTCATATTTTTATCAGGTTCTGGTACTTGGGATAGTAGGCTTTGAATAAGTACATCCAATTCTAGAATGCTTGCAGCATTGGTGTCTGTGGTCTATTGAGTTAGTAATCTTGTCCAAGTCTTTTGATCTCATAGTAGAAGTGTCGTATCTTCCTTGTAGATTGTTGAATTCATTTCTGTGCTACTGAAAACTGGCAATGAAGTTGCGGAGAAAGAATTGATTAGCTCCGGAACAATTGAGAGGGTCCTGAATCTCTTTTTTGAGTAAGATTTTATGTCAATGTTCCTGGATTCTTTACCTTACAAATTGTTTGAACTGATCGTTCTTACATCCTTATTCTTGAATTTTCTAAAACCAATTTCTTGTTTGACATTCTGACTATTTACTTAATTCCTGTCTAGGTACCCTTATAACAATGCGTTGCATCATCATGTTGAGAGTATAATTTACTCATGCTTGGAAAGCAAGAACATCACAATCGTCGACCATCTTTTTGAAGAGTGCAATTTGATTGGGAAAATTATTCAAACAGATAAACAGCCTACAGTTTCTGGTGAAGAACATCAGGTTAATCTTTGTGAAGCAACAAAATCCTTTGATATGTTTGTTTAATTTGAACAATGCAGTCTTAATGCTGGTAATGACTTGTGTAAGTGTTTAATGGTGTTTTTAACTGATGCAGCCCACCTTACCAACTTCTGGGAGACGAGCACCCCGATTAGGTAACATAGGGCATATAACTAGGATTTCTAACAAACTCGTTCAGTTGGCAAACAATGATAACTGCATTCGAGCACATCTCGAGGTTCGTCATATATAGTTTTGTTGCTTGATATGCTTCTCTAAACCTAGGTCGTGAGTCTTTCTCTGAATTAATTATTACTGAAGTTCTAATGTTAAAATTTACCGTGTTTCCTTTATGATAACATTCTTTTTGGGAACATCACGAGGGCCACTGGAAAATTTTAACAAACAATTACTTGCCTTTCCACACTCCAGAAATTCTAAAAAAAATTGTGCACTGAAACTTGGTTCCTTTTTGACAAATTTGGAGACTGCATTGACATATATTCTGCTGTGCATGGTAATAGAAATAGTTTGAATTATCTGTTACCAAAAAATTTCCTTTTCATGAATCAATAATCGCTCCTCATGCGGGCAGAGTTTATTTTGAGATGGCCTTCGGTATTGATATGCTGAATCTCTTGGCCTTCGGTATTAATATTGCTGATTCTCTCCGGTTTGCTGTTACTTATTTGTTGATATTGGTATCGTCTCTTAATAATGATATTGCTGTTCTCACTTGTTTTTCTGCACATTGTGTACTCCAGAAGAATATGGAATGGAGTGATTGGCATACTACTGTTTTACAGGAGCGCAATACAATAGAAAATGTCTATCGCTGGGCTTGTGGGTAAGGTTCTTCTCTTTTTTCTGATTCTGTTACTTGATCGTCAATATGAAATCACCCATAATGGTTGTCTGCATTATAGTATTATACTTTAAGATCTGATGCTGGATAATTATTTTACTGAAGCTATTGCTTGGAACAGTTTCTGGGCTATTTTTATATATGTTAAATGGTGCCCCAGTACAGTAGTACAGAATGGAAAAGTAAATAAGGAGTATGCACAAAGCAAAGTGAAGTTTGAAAGTGTCGCATACTTCAAGCAAGTCATTCATTATAGTGTTGGTGTTGGTGTCCTAACAAGTGCCACACTCCCTGTCTGTAATTCCTTCTACGCAAGTTTTTGAATATTCAAATATGAGGAGAAAGTAGAAAATGGGGAAAAGCGAAATGTGGGTGGGTGGGATAAGCTAGGAGTAACGGAAAGCATATGCTTTCGCTCGCAATTACTTGTTCATTGTTGTGATCTAGTGTCTAAGATGTCTCGGTATTAGATGAAACAAATTCTTAGGGAAATTCGTCAATGAAATTGTCAAGAGAGGCTTGCAGAATTTCATTGGGATAAACATGGATTTGAAGAACTGTTGAAGACGAGTGGAGGTCTAAGGGTGGTTTCAAAAAGTTCTTTTGGAGGCAAAGACATTTTTAAGTGTATTAGTTTATCCCTTTTCTGCTCTGCTGCTTTTCCACAAAATAATGGGTTTATGTTAATGTCCTTTATTCGTATGACCAGCCGACCAACTGCATTGCACGACAGAACAAGGGAGAGCGATGAGGAAGATGTTCATGACAGAGACTATGATGTAGCCGCTTTAGCAAATAATCTGAGTCAAGCATTCCGCTACACCATATATGATAATGATGATGCTGAAGAGGTAAATTTCTTTTGTTTTTGGGAGGGGAAGTTTGGGACGGTGTGTTAGAGGGTAGGTTCTGCATGCAAATAGAAGAAAAAGAGGAACGTGTAAGCTCATTAACATTTTTGAATTGCAACCCGATATCAACCGTCGGTTATGCCGTTATGGGGAGACTTTCAGTATCAGCTCACTCAGGTCTTTCTTGCATTTTCCAGGGTCGTGGAGCTCTTGATCGAGATGATGAGGTAATACTTTCATATCCCTGATTAATTCATCTTCCTTGTTGTATATATTATCGGTCATTATTGCATTTGTTATTTGTTATCGCTTGCCCTGGTATTCATCATAGTCTTATGTTCATGCCTTTGTAGGATGTTTATTTTGATGATGAGTCTGCTGAAGTTGTGATATCATCCCTTAGGTTGGCAGATGACCAGGGGAGGTGAGTTCAAGTTCTCATGTTCTGAAGGAAATTTTGTCAAGGAGTCCCTGCTTCTTGCAAAGAAGTGAATAAATAAATAAAAAGAATACAGATGACAAGAAAGAGAAATGCGTTCCTTTCCAATTATTTGACTTAATGTGTTTTTTAATTTTGTTTGGGTCGTCCAGTGTGTTAAATATTGAAGAGTTCGCATGAAAACATGGCTCAACTAACATGAGCTCATAACACCTTCTAAAATCAGGAAAATGGACATACATCTCTTATAGGTGGGATGTAAAATGACCTAACATGCTGTAATCTTTACAAGATCTCCACTTGCATATGATATATTGTTTAAAATTTACTAGAGTTTAAGCAATAAGGTAGTATATCTAGGCTTTAGAGTTGTGACATCTCAGTTTTATCTGTTAGGACTTATCACTGCTTGTATAACAGCTATTTTTTTCTTTTCTCCTGCATTTCAACTTCTGCAGCAGTTTGTTCACAAATTCAAACTGGTTTGCATTCCAAGATGATAGAATTGGTGATGCTTCAATGAGTACCTCACCTACTGATTTGATGGAGGATATTAATCTCAATGGAACGTCAAATAGTAGTAACAGCAATAGTGATGATGAAGTGGTAGTTGGAGTAGAGGATGAATTGGCTGAGAGCAAAAATTCTAATGCAATACCCAGTTCTAGTTCAAACACGTTTAATGGGCTAAGTGGAGCCAATTCCGGTAATAATGGAGACTTCAATCAACAGAATGAGAAAGCAGGCGCCTCAGCTGACATGACTCCGTTCCATTTTGAGACGTCAGGCAGTGATGACCCCTTTGGAGACAGGTCTCTACCCGAATGGGTAGCATGGGGAGATGCCCCGAATATTCAAGTTGGTGGATCCAGTGTGAACCCATTTGAAGATCATAGTAATTCTGCTGACCATATTGCTAACTCGGGGGAGATAGCAACTCCACCACTTAGTTCCACTCCTAGTTGCAGTGGAGAATTTATTCCAAATGGTGTCGCATCCCCTGATTCAAGCAAAAGTTCATCTGGATCTGATTCTTGTCAGAAAGCAGCCACTGTTCCTTCTTTGTTTGAAGAGGATGTTGAATTTGTTGGCGTGGAAATTGAGGGTACTGAGAAGGCGATGGAACATGCTCTTAAAGAGGGGATTGTTGGCGAAGCCGCTCCACTGAAAAGGAGCATTGTTCCTAAATCACCGGAAAAGGAAACCACAGATGATGGTGGGGCAGGAACAAAAGAGTTCAACGATGCAAACTACTGGAGAGTCGATCAAGAAGTTGCCGTACTGGAATGACTCTGGAGATCTATTCATTGTGGTTTGAACCTGGATCCAGAGCCGATAGCTAGGATCCCGAACATTCAATTGGTGAGTTTATGCAGCAGATGTGTACAGTGTACTTTGTTTAAAATTGGGATCAAACAATAGGCTAATATAAGGTTGTCACCAATTAATTATTGTTACGCTTATTGATGATTATTGTTCAGGTTTGGTTCTCATTGTAAAATTTTTGGTTTCATATCGTCTTAGTGTTCGTTCCCTTTCTGGAGTTATATGGATTCTGGAGTAATCTCAGTTCTCCATCCTATCAGGAGCAGGCGTAAAGGCTGTGCCTTGTTGAGACAATATGTTCAACTTTTTTTCTGCTTTGATAGCCATGTGTCGGGTATTGGTGCGCTATTTGTTTTCTTGTTTAAAATTTTTTAAAAAGTTACCTTTGCTGATTGATTGGATGAATCTGCTAAGCATTTTTCACTATGGGATTGAATATGACCAAGACAAGAAGATTAACAGTCATATGTTGCTCCAATCAAAGAAATCAGGGTGAGCACGAAAAGCTGCACACTCTTGACACTCATAAGAACATAACATTTGAAGAAAAATTGTTGGTTGATGTTCAAACCCGATCTTCTTCCCGCACTTCTTACATCTTTGCCTCTAAATATATATTTACTAGTGTACTTGTCCGCGCGAACCGCGGTTATAAAGAATAATTCTTTTACAAATACAAAAATCGTAGATTTAGAAGAAAATGGAAAATACAACAATAATTGTTATCGTATATAAAATGGAGGTATAGACATTTAATCCACGCATTCAATCTAAAGTACTCCCCATTTCATCTTATATCAATATTTAAAAAGTCGAATTATTTTTTCACTATATAATTTTCTCAAACTTTCTTCCTCCTTGGTTGACCCCTTGTCTCCTTCGAACTTAAATCAGGATGATTTTATTGACGAATAACATGTTGGAGTAAATAATATTATTGACAAATAACATGTTGGAGTAAACGACATTAAAGCAGAAATATCTACAGATAGATTTCATTTGAGCAAACAGAAAATATATATATTAATATTTAAAAAACATTCAATACATGATTTGTGCTTCGTAGGACACATTGGTTTCCTAGGCTTGCTAACTGTTGGCAAGCATCAAGAGATAATAATTTTTCAAAAGTAGTTTGTTCTAGTCTTTCACTTTTCACAAAACATATTACATCAGCTGGAGGTTCGACAAAGACGTTTTTCCTTCTCCACTGATCATCACTTCTTCCATGTGCTCCAAAAACTTGGCTTTTCATGTTCATGATCTTCTTGTTGGTGAGCTGTCCTATTCCCTTGCCTGAAGGTGTGCTGGAGGATTACCTTCTGCTGATGCATTAACCACCTGCAATCATTTACAACCTTGTTAAAAAATTTATTACCTTCCTGTATGGCCTGGATTACACCTTTCTCAGTTGCTCTTTTCTTCA
Source organism: Nicotiana undulata (assembly GCA_005239495.1). NCBI lineage: Eukaryota > Viridiplantae > Streptophyta > Magnoliopsida > Solanales > Solanaceae > Nicotiana > Nicotiana undulata. The sequence goes on from MDKH01177685.1 coordinate 18,089, forward strand.
AGGAGGAAAACAAATCATGCATAATGAATAATGATCCACAAATCATAATAAACATGGGTGTAATTTAAAGATACTAATAATGGTTATTAGTATCAGTAACGTTTGTAACTTTTAGTAAAGCATACCCATAGACAGTTGGACTATAAATAATGGTTGTAGTAAACCTTTTGCATCTTCTAACAAAAAATTTCACTTGAGAAAAATTAACGCTCGCATATCAATGAAATCTTAGAAATGAAAATCAAGATTTATAGGATTACATACTCTCCAATATAACGATGTTTTCGATTGGGACAACTTCTTGATTGAAAATATGCATCTGTCCTCTTAAAATTTGGTTGTTTTCAACTCCAATGCTCTCTCTCATAGCAACTTTGATGATGAAATTGTAACGATAGTCAAAGCTGCACTTAAGTTGGGCCTCATTCTGTCTGTCTTAATAGTTGAACGCATGTGGTGATTGCTCATCAGCAATAAGTGTAGTTAATGAAGAATATGAGTGGAATATTAATTTGTTATTAAAATAATTAGACAAAAGTCAAAAAAAGGAAAAAAAAGATAAATGATCTTCTAGGCCATAGAGAGGTGCCACATCACCTTGTCTATGCCTAGCTTTATATTATACTAGTATTAGCACTCGCGCGGATGCGCAGACACTAACCATGTTAAATATTTGAGTTATTCGGACTATATGTAAATAATCTTAAAATTAAAACATTCTCAATAAATATAGATAATCATTGGATATAAATTAAGAAACACTACATGAAAATGATTAAACATTTCTCAAATCTCCTAATTATAATTCTATTGTTACTTTTTAGTACCATTCTCGCTGGTGTCATTGGATCCAAAAAATAGTCAGGAAGCAAACAATCAAAGGTTGAGACTATGAAGGGCTCTTTGGATACGACTTGACTCTTTATATACTACTTGAACTCTTATTTGGTGTGTTGATATTTTCTATAAAAAAAATTCTATTTTAAATTTTCAGTTTTTAAAAGTTTATTTTTTAGTAACAATTATTTTTATAACAATGTAAGTGAAAATATTATCCTTAATTCAAAACCCATTTTAGTCGTCTATCTAAAATTAAAAAAATTCTTTAGCCAGTGATTTTCTTTCTAGTATGAGTCCATTTTGATATTTGGCATTAATCATGTTAAATAGGTAAGTTATTTGAATTATATATAAATAATCTTAAAATTTAAACCTTATAGATAATTGTAGATAATCATTAGTTATTGATTAAGAAAGACTACATGAAAAAGGCTAACGTTTTCTCAAATCTCGTAGTGATTTTTATTTTCGCACCATTCTTATTGGTGTCATTGGAACATAAAAATAGTCACAAAGCGAAATAATAACTCGTATTAATGAGCTATGTCAAAGCATTAAGGTTAGCACAACATCAACGATTCTTTGGTTACGACGTGACTCTTTTACCACGACTTGAATTCTTATTTGGTATGCTATATGTTATAGAAAAATATTTCTATTTTGAAATTTCAATTTCTATAACATTATATATATTTCAATAATGATATATTTATAATGATGCAAGTGAAGATATTATCCTTAATTTAAATTCACTATAATCGACTATCTAAAAATTTAAATGATTATTTGGGCGGTGAAATTTTTATTTCAGTATGACTCCATTTTGAGTTTATCGATATCTCTAGCCACAGATTTGAAATTTTGAATACCCTTCCACTAAAAAAAATTGGAATAAGTTACGAACGTCGTCGTTAATCTGTCGCTAAAACACTCGTAGCTAGTAGAATTTCTTGATAATCCGTTGCTAATCCGTCGCTAAATGAGATTAGCGACTGATTTTTCTATTTAGCTACAGAATTTGTCTGTCGCTAAACCTGATTTTTAGTAGTGTACATATACAAATTTTTTGTTCTTTGAATCAGTAAATGTAAGATTAATTGATTGTTATTATATAACATTGCATATATTGTCTTAAAATTGCTAAGCAGTTCTTTCTCGGCATCATTCTTGGCTTAACCACAAGGCACTTAAACTACAATTAAATTCAAATTAGAATATCATATCAGTTTGTTAGTAATAGTGATCTTTTTTTGTTAAAACGACACACAATGTAAATAAAAAAGAACTATTCAAAGATATCCTTATCTTATAATCTATGTACTTGAGTTGAAAAAAAAATTTAAAATCGATGAGATCGGCTTCCAAATTTTTTACACTCAACAAAGATGAAACAGAAGAAGAAATTCGTTGTTGTCTCTTATTTATGGTATTTAGAATTTTCATACTTTTTTCTATATTTATATTCTATTTTATTTTTATGTCTTTCTTTCTTTTGTTACACAAAATTAATTTATTTCGTAATAAAAAGATGAGTTTTGATAGAAATTATCTACATAAGAACTTTATTTATATTTTTAGTCTTTGGTTTAAATTCTGTCATATGTTTCTTTTGGCTTTATCATATCAACCTAAATAGGTGCTCACCCAACCACTTTAAATTGAGGATGTGTTATTTATATATAATTCATATATAACAGGTGTATAATCGTGTGTAATCCGTATATCATCTGTGTATATTAGCTATAAAAAGTAAACAATAAATCAAGCCGTATATTTATGTAATAATCCATAAGATTTTGGTTTCTTGATTTTATCCATGATATGACTTCTATTATAATTATTTTAAAAATTCTCTACTAAAATTTAAAATATCTTACCGTTTATTTTAAAAATTACATTATAATTTAAAAAATAATCACAGGATAAAGTAAGTTGTTTTGAAATAATTTGTTTACATTTTAAAAATAATTATTTCATGTCATACCAATTTTTCAAAATATACTTTCAGTTACACTTGAAAATCGCTATATAAACTATCAATTAGAACCCAATATCCCTTTTTTTGAATTCGAGAATTTCCCCCCCCCCACATAATCTAATGATTCAAAACTAATATTCTTCAATGAAAAGAATACTTCGGCTTATATCCTTCAATTCCTAGAAGGTGTTAAATAGAAATTAATGATAGCAATTATATAGCCAAAAATTTGTTATTTGTTTGATGTCCATTTACATAAATTGACTCTTCAAACAAACATATTTCAAAAGGAAAAAAAATAACTTGTATTGAATATTGACTGATTTTTGTAATGTTTCTTTCTCTAGCACGTAGGTTTACTTCATTATATATGTAAGTAAATTTTTATCAACTTTTAAACTTTTTTTGTTAGCTTGATAAACATAGACGTGTACCCTATATATTACATTTATTTTTAAAAAAAATACTTTATTCAAATCTAGGTATAGTGTTTTAAAGAACTACAATTATATAACTAAAATCTAGGTTATAGTTATATGAGTATTTATTATTATTTTTTTGCAAGAGGTGAAGTAGTATTTAAATAATTTGAATTAAGATAGCAAAAGTTCCTAATATGATTGCATATGATTAGTATGATAACATGGTAACAAAAGATATTTTTTTTTTAATTTTAATTCAAATTTGAAAACTTTATCTATTAATTCAAAATTATCTTTTAATATATATATATATATTTGTATTTGACTAACATAGTCAAATATAGAATAAAGTTACTATATATTATTGACATTTATTAAGTTGTCACTTGGCTTGACCATAATGCCCATTATATATGGCAACTTTATTCCTTTAATATATATATAGATATAGATCGGGATATTACAAATGGAACTACAACGTTGTATATTATTACTCTTTTTTTATATATAAGATTTTGGTATATCCATTAAGATAGTCATTTGATAGCCCTGTACTCCAAAATTGTTAATCATACTCTTCGTTATATTATGAGTCCAAATATACCCCTGCCGTTACATTTTGGGTTCAAATACTCCTCATTTAAACGGAGTGACATGTGTTATTGTCCTATTGGCCAATTCAAAATATCTCATAATTAATTAAAACGACCCATACCTATAACCATACTCATTACCCAACAATTTTCTAAAGAAATTTTTTTTTGTAAAAATTGAAAAAAACTGAAATTTTTTGTACTAAAAATTGAAAACAAAAAACAAAAAATATTTTTTTATTTCCAATTTTTACAAATAAATTGCTTTACAAAAAAATTATGTTAGAAAATTGCTTTTCAGTTTTTTTCCAGTTTTTACAAAACAAATGCTTTAGAAAATATTTTTCAGTGTTTTTTAAAGAAATATTTTGTAAAAACTGAAAAAAGAATATTCTCGTTTTTTTCAGTTTTAGTTGAAAAAATTCAATTTTTTCTATTTACATAAAAAATTGCTAGAAAATTGTTTTCGGGTATGGGTAATGGGTATGAGTCTTTTTAATTAATTGGGAGATATTTAGAATTGGCCAATAGGACGATGACATGTGTCACTCCATCTAAATGAGGAGTATATTTGAACCCAAATATAGCGGCAGGGATATATTTGGACTCATAGTATAACGAAAGGTATATTTAAATAATTTTCGAAAGTACATGGGTATATTTTGCCCATTTCCCTTAATTATAAGGGTTGTTCGATTAAATCACTCTCGATCTATTATCAAACTTTATCTGAAGATTGGTAATATTGGTGATTTTTTTTAAAATTGTATAGATCGTTTACTGCTGTCACACCCCACCCTCGTGAGGTGTGATCGACACACGACGCCCCAAGGACCTTGCGGACCGACGTATATGCTTTTCACCTAATCAACAATAAAACCTGGGCAAACGAGGCCTCTAAGTAAAAATGCCCAAAATTTAAAATGTACACAACTGACTATGAAAGAAACATGTATACAACTTTACAACTGTTAGTTGCGTGGTCATAACCAACCATTACATACAACCAAACACTAGTCTGTAAGCCTCTTACAGTGCTAAAACATAGTACATGACTTGGTCGGGACAGGGCCTAAGGGCGGTGTGGTTTTATACTAGGGTCTCGTGTGGTAACTTTTGGTTGAGGATCATGGTGTTCTGGTGAGGGCAAGTGCCAAATTGAGGGTAATTCGGAAGGAACTTGGAGAAATAGGACAACTTGATAGTATCTTGGATCATCACGGTAATGTATATGATCGGTTCTTTGGGTACTTATGATGTGGTGAGTCTCTACAAGTGCTCGGCGACAATACTCTTGGATTCGGCGACCTGCGTGGCTTGGTTAAGTTAGATATATTCAGTTCTAATGGTTTGGTTATGTGCAAATGGGTTTCGGAGAGTTCTCGATGGTTTCTACCACATTTTGAGATGGATATTTCCTACTAGCGAGGGTGCATGTTGTAATCCTAACTGTGTTAAAAAAAAAAAAACAGTAAACAAAAAATTTGTAAACGATAATAAATATTCCGAGTCCACAATTTCCTTGTGTGTCCTTAAGGAATTTTAACCCCCTCACAAGTTGCCAAGGTAATGGATTAAATCCTCCCAGGATAAAACGGAATAAACCTTCCTGCAACAATGACAATACAAACTGCAGGATACAAACGAACTCAAAGAACGGAGCAAAAGCACACTTACGAATTTGAGGGAGAAACTGCGAAGTAGAATGCAGTATTCAGATGGAAATTCTCGATTTTCAGTAAGTGAAGAGTAAGCCATGCCTCGAAATTTATAGGCAATTATTGGAAGAGGTGTGATGTCTGTTCAGGAAAAGGTGTTTGTTCATAAGGGAAAGCAATGTTTAGCAAAGGTAGCGTTTTTGGATTCCAGTTAATTCCGTTAATGAATTGACTGACATTTAATTAATTATTAAATAATTAATTAAATAAATTTTGTCCAAAAATAATCTTATCGATCAATAATTTGCCAAATCCGAAGCCGAAGCCGAAGCCGAGCCGAGCGACGACGACGGCGTGAGGATTCATTCTCTTCAACTCCTTTTAAGAGCTATTAGAAGTGATCATATATTTATACTCCCAAGTGTAGTTGACTTTCACCAATGTGGTACAAAGTTCATGACAAAAGCTCACTTGATTCAAATTTTTCATTTCCCTCCATTTTATTTCTCACCATTTCCCAATTCACACTCTTATTCTTTAAAGCCCAATGCTTAAAGTCCAACAATCCCCCACATGAATGGGAATGACTGTAACAAGAATGATCATAGATAAAAGCTGTGTGATTTGCAAGTAAGGTTTAATTGCATCTGGATAAGAAGGTTTCCCTTTGAACTTTCCGTAGTGAACATATGTCGGATATACTCGGTCAATCGGTAGATTTGATATCTTTGAACCGTCGAACTTTAGTGTATACCTAGACAACCATATGTCACACAACCAACCCTTAACCGTCTTTTGGTTCTCATTTTTGTGTTCGTTTCAGCCATGAACACCACCTGGTTTCATAAGTGCGTAGAGAATTGGCCTTACAGAATTCTAATTGAAGCGGCTTCCACTTCACACTTACATAGGTGATTCCTAAACGTGTAATCCTTTAGATTGATACCACATCAAACTTAGGTAATCATTAAAGAACTTGTAAAGTTCTATCCTTGTTACTGAACATTGTCTTCATCACGAGAAGGAACCAAAGATTTTACTTTGACAATGTTGAACCGGTCAATCACAACTTTGTTTGAGCTCCTTGAACCTAGACTTCGGAATATCCAAAATTCTAGGTAGAGTTACCGTCATGATGACTTGTCCTCGGCCATAGTCCTATTCTCTTAGATGATTTCTCAACTCCCTCTCTAGTTAGGCCTTTTGTAAGCGGATCCGCCACATTATCCTTTGATCTTACATAATCAATAGTGATAATTCCACTAGAAAGTAGTTGTCTAACGGTTTTATGTCTTCGTCGTATATGACGAGACTTTCCGTTATACATAACACTCCCTGCCCGTCCTATTGCAGCCTCACTATCGCAATGTATGCATATAGGAGCCAAAGGTTTTGGCTAGAACGGAATATCTTCTAAGAAATTTCGAAGCCATTCAGCTTCTTCACCGGCCTTATCCAAAGCTATAAACTCT
>ML257323.1:0-12165 GCA_005239495.1 Nicotiana undulata
GGTCTCCACATATAGACATGAAGTCTTATCATTTATACTTGTTATGTTACTTTTAGTTTCTACCATTAATAGCGTTCACAGTACCGATGTCATGATGAAATAATAGTTAAACCGGGCCTGGGGATAAACCGGGCCACAACAAATCAACCAACACTCATATGCCCGTCACTTGGCGAGTGTATCGTAGTAACTATCATCAATTAACATGTACATTGGGGTTTTGAACCCCTCAGTTCCAAGGTTGAAGCCGTTACTTACCTCCAAACCGGCTCAACTCTACTCGGCCTGGCCCTTTCCTCGAGAATCGGCCTCCAAATGCTTCAAATCTATCAATAATCAATTACATGGCGTCACAATGTGCTAAGGAACAGTCCCCAAATCAAAATTTAGCAAAAATACCAAAATCCCGAATTCGGTCAAAACCCGGCCCTCGGGCCCACGTCTCGAAAGTCAGAAATTTTCACAACACTAGGTCCCTTGTCCCTTCCCGAGTCTAACCGTACAAAGAACACGAAAATCGGACCTCAAATGGTCCTCCGATTCTCCCATTCTTCCTCTCTTAAACCGAAGCCCTAACCACCATTTTTCTACTGTTTTTACCCATGATTTCAACCTAAAATCGTTCTTAATGCACAACATAACGAGTTTTGAGTCCAAGAAACTTACCTCCTTGAAGAAACAACGAAATCCCTCTTCAAATGCCTTCAAAACCTCCAACCCGTGTGTAAAAATGGTGAAAGAGGACAAATTTCGCGAAGGCTGCCTTTTTATAGTTCTGCCCAGGCATTTCCGCAACAGCGGTACATTTCTCGCACCTGCGACTCCGCAGGCGCGACATTTTAACCGCACCTGCGGAAGTCACTTAAACGCCCAGGCTCCGCGCCTGCGATCGCTTTACCGCAACGGCGGGCCCGCAGGGGCGACACATTGACCGCGCCTGCGATCCTTCACTTAACACTCAGAGGCCGCGCCTGCGACCCATCCCCCTCACCTGCGACCTCGTAGGTGCGATCTTCCTTCCGCCCTTGCTATGAATTTCCTCCCCTGCGCCTTCACTCTCGCACCTGCAGCCCAAGCATCGCAAGTGCGATCACACTAGCAGTAGCAGCTTCAGCTGCATTTCAAGTCCCAATTTCTCCGTTTAACGTCCAAAATAAAACTCGAGCCCCTCGGGACCCCAACCAATCATACCAACATATCAAACGTGGTTATTCAAACTTAGTCGAGCCATTAAAACACCAAAAACAACATCAAAACCATAAATTCTCATCCAATTCAAGCCTNCTTCGCCAATTCAAGCCTAATTCTACACCGGGCACCCTAACAATATTCTGAACACACTCCTAAGTCCAAAATCACCTAACGAATCTATCCGAACCATAAAATCCGCATTCCGAGGTCGTTTACCCATAAGTCGACTCCGGGTTGATTTTTCCAACTCTAAAGCTCTTGTTAGAGACTATGTGTCTCAATCCACTCTATTTTCGCTCCGAACCCGAACCAACCAACCCCAACACTTTGTGAACAGTCTAACTGAGCTACTACAAGATAGAAATAAAGGAATAGATGCATATACTGCGTAACGACGGACCGGGTTATTACATCTAGGAGATATTAGTGTTTGCTAAATATCAAAGAACTAAGAGAATGTCTCCTAATACGAAAAGGTTGCAAATTGATATAAAACACAAAAGTTAATTTCAGCTAGGACATGAATAGAGGAAGAAAGTTGAGTTACAATCAAACTTGTCTACCAAGGAAGAGTTGGATCAGAGTTGTATCATGAACTCAACAAACGGCCTCTATAAATAATCAAAGTATTACTGCTGAAAGAGGTGACGCACATGTACAAAAAGTGAATCAAGTTCTGAAGCAAAAGTTCCAGAGGTTTTGCAAGCAGAATTTTTGTGCGATACAAAGGCTACAGCTCAACTAGAAGGAACAATTTCATTGTCTGTATATCGAGTCTAGTTGATTGTAGTAGGAGTTTAAATATTGTATCTTATCAGCTTTATTAGAAGCAAATTGTAATAGGTACAAATTGATCANAATTACAAAAGAGTTAATTTTGTAAGTCCGTTTTGGCTCAGTGTTTAGTGAAGATTTTTGAGCAAATCCTACTGAGGAGTAGGTCGTGGTTTTTTCACCTTTTGAGCCAGGTGTTTTCCACGTAAAAATCCATGTGCCTTTACTATTACTACTTAATTATTCCGCAAACTATAGTAAGTAGTAGATTAAAAAGAACCAGGTTCTTCTTATTAGACAGCACTCGAAAATTGGGTACTGCACAATTAACTTATAATATTGTGTAGTATTGAAGTCTAAAACATCAATTGGTATCAGAGCAGGTTATCCTTGAAGAGGCTAACACCTAGGAAAAGATCAAGATGAGTGCACCACCTGGGAACTGGGAAGGACAATCAACTGCAAGGCCACCACTCTTCAACGGCCAGTACTATTCTTGGTGGAAGAATAGAATGAAGGATCACCTTATTGGAGAGGACTATGAACTCTGGGACATAGTCACTGATGGACCACTTGCAACAATGAAGAAAACTGCTGAAGGAGTAGATGTGCCTAAAACTAGGGCTGACTGCACAGCTGAGGATCTGAAGAAATGGGAGAAGAATGCCAAGGCCAAGAAGTGGCTAGTGTGTGGACTAGGCCCAGATGAATACAGCAGAATCCAAAGCTGCACCACTGCCAAGGAAATCTGGGATACTCTACAAGTAGCACATGAAGGAACAGCTCAAGTGAAGAGATCTAGAGGTACATTGCTATACTCTCAGTATGAAAACTTCACTATGAAGGAAGGTGAAACAATTCAGGAGATGTACACAAGGTTCACAACCTTGACTAATGAACTCAAGTCTCTTGGAAGAGTCATCCTTGAAGAAGACAAGGTTGAGAAGATTTTGACAAGGGTTCTGCCTATCTCCTGGGAAAGCAAGATAACTGCCATTCAGGAATCCAAAAATATGGCAACCCTTAGACTAGATAAGTTGATTGGCGACCTTACACCTTATGAACTCAGAAGGCAGACCATGAAAATGGATGCCCCAAAGAAAGAAAGAAGTCTAGCACTAAGGATCACAGAGGGAGCAGATCTGGAGGATGATGAGATGGCCATGATCACCAAAGAATTCAGAAACTTTCTCATGAGGAAGAAAGGCATCTCTAGAGGGGGAAACTTCAACAAGGCAAAGGCTCCTGAAAGGCCAGCTAATGAGGGATGCTATAAGTGTGGGAAAACTGATCATCTCATCAAGAACTGCCCCCAATGGGAAGTAGAATGGAGGAAGGAGAGATATGAAAGAAAGAACAGGAAGAAGGAACTGGTCCAACCCAAGAAAACTACTACAAAGGCTATGGTTGCTGCTTGGGGGGAAAGTTCAGATGAAGAATCAGAAGATGGTGAGACAGAAGATCAAGCTCTCATGGCAATTGGAGAATCTGATGAGGAGACTTATGAAGAACCACAGGTAAGTATCTCACATCTTAAAACAAAAATAAAGTTTCTATCTAAGGAGAAACTCTCTGAGTTGCTACTTGACTTCATTGATGATTCTGAGGAGACAACTAAAGAGAAAGATCAACTATCTAAAGAGTGTGCAATGCTGAGAGCAAAATGCATGGACCTGGAAATAAGGGTCAGTGAATCTGAAAAGAAAAACACTGTCTTGATGAACCAGGTTCAACCACTCGAAACTGAGATTCTAGAACTAAAATCTGAAAATTTAAAGTTAAGACTAGGATCCAGTAAAAAGGTAGTTGATCACTCTCATGCGAAGTTAGAAGAAGACTTAGGTAAATTGAAAGATAAAATGTATGCCAAAGATGAGCAGATAAAGTCTCTTAAAGAAGAACTTGGCAAAGTCAAACATGAATTTGATAGAACACGTAAGTGGAATAAGTCTTATGATGCTTTAATATAGCTCCAAGAGAATAATAGTAGCAACCGGAGAGGTCTTGGTTTTGGGAGTCAATTGCCTAAATGGGATCCCAAAAGCAAGTATCTCACTCCCCCTGAAAATAAAATTTGCACCCATTGTGGGAAGACTGACCACTTTAAATATGAGTGTTCTGCAAAGGAAAAGGCCAGTCAGAAAAATGAGAGATTCATTAAAAAGAAAAATTGGCTACCAAATTGGGCCAGAAAAAATCTGATTCATCCATTCTCTCATGGAAAGGGACCCAAACTAGTTTGGGTTCTTAAAACTAACCCCTGATTTCTTTTGAAGGTACAAGTGAAGGGAGGCAGCCAGTTTTGGTTTTTGGATAGTGGCTGTTCTAAGCATATGACAGGGAACAAGGAACGGTTCCTTTCACTTGAAAACCTCAAAGGAGGAAATGTCTCCTTTGGAAACGGAAAGAAAGGTGAAATAATAGGGGTCGGCAAGGTAGGTAAAGATGACACACGTTCAATTGAACATGTGTATCTGATAGATGGCTTGAAATATAGCCTTATCAGTGTGTCACAACTGTGTGACAGAGGTAACCTTGTCGCTTTTACTTCCACAAAATGTTTTGTGATAAACCTGCTTACTGACAAGATTGTTTTGCAGGGAAAAAGAATGAATAATATCTATGTCATTGACTTGTCCACGCTATCTGACAATGAACTAACTTGCCTTAGTGTGTTGGACAGTGATCCCCTCCTGTGGCACAAAAGACTTGGTCATGCAATAAAAAAAACTTTATTTTGCCTTAATTCACAAATAGAAAAACATCATTAGCAACTAGGGAATCATATTAATACATGGCAGAAGAGTATGATAACAAAAACATAGTGGTGAGCAATGATTAATCTGATTAAGTACCCTAATTAAACTTTCTAGCCATAAAACTTTCTCCCTTTTTTTTCAATAGGTGATCTTAATCATCCCTAATTCAAGCCTGTTTCTCTCATAATGCTCCCTATTCAATGCTTTGGTAAATATATCAGCAATTTGATGATCAGTGGCACAGAATTCAATTGAGATCATCCCCTTCTCATAATTATCCCNCCACTAGTGTGATCAAAATAAATAGGAATGCATCCCACATCTATACCAAAGTCCAGGAGTTGTTGCTTAATCCATAGCAACTGAGCACAGCAAGAGGCTGCAGCCACATATTCAGCCTCAGCAGTAGACAAGGCTACTGAATTTTTTTTCTTGGTAGCCCAAGATACAAGGTAGGAGCCCAAAAAGTGATCCATACCTGAAGTACTTTTCCTGTCAATCAGGAAACCTGCATAATCAGCATCAGCATATCCTACAAGGTCAAAATTACTACCTTTAGGATACCAAAGGCACAAATCAGTAGTGCCCTTCAAATATCTCAAAATTCTCTTCACTGCAGTGAGATGGGACTCCTTTGGATTGGCTTGAAACCTAGCACATAGTCCCACACTGAACACAATATCAGGTCTACTTGCAGTAAGATATAATAGAGATCCAATCATGCCTCTGTACGTCTTCTGATCAATGGATGAACCAGGTTCATCCACATCTAATTTTGTAGATGTGGCTATTGGGGTATCTATCTCCTTTGAATCTTCCATTTTGAACTTCTTGAGGAGTTCTCTCACATACTTCTGCTGATGAATCATTGTTCCATGTGGAGTTTGTTTGATTTGCAGACCTAAGAAAAAGGTTAGCTCACCCATCATACTCATTTCAAACTCACTCCCCATTAATGTAGCAAATTCCTTGCTGAGCTTCTCAGTTGTTGCCCCAAATATGATATCATCAACATATATTTGTACAATCAGAAGATCTTTTCCCTTTTCCTTTAAGAACAAAGTACTGTCTATTTTGCCTCGTTTGTACCCATGTTCCAGCAGGAATTTTGACAATCTCTCGTACCAAGCTCTAGGTGCTTGCTTGAGACCATAGAGAGCCTTGTCAAGTTTATATACATGATCAGGTGATTCTTTGCTTTCAAAACCAGGAGGCTGTTTTACAAATACCTCTTCCTTCAAATAGCCATTGAGAAAAGCACTCTTTACATCCATCTGATGCAAAGTGAATTCCATGTGTGCAGCAAATGCTATAAGAAGTCTGATTGCCTCCAATCTTGCCACAGGAGAAAAGGTCTCATCATAATCAATTCCCTCTTCTTGGCTGTAACCTTGAATAACCAGTCTTGCCTTGTTTTTAGTAACAACTCCATCCTCATCGAGTTTATTCCTGAAGACCCATTTGGTGTCAATTATTGATCTGTCTAGTGGCCTGGGTACCAAGTGCCATACTTGACTTCTTTCAAATTGATTCAGCTCCTCTTGCATAGCAGTTACCCAGTCAGCATCTTTCAGGGCTTCAGCAATGTTCTTTGGTTCAATCATGGATAGAAATGCATCAAACGCACACAGATTTTTCAAGGAGGATCTAGTTTTGATTCCAGATCTCAGGTCTGTTATGATGTTCTCAAGAGGGTGAGAACTCTGATATCTGTGTGGTTTGAGAACCAGTTGTTCACTTCTGGATTGTTCCAAGTTGTCTTGTTGCAGTGGAAAAGGATCAGGACCAGTATTTTCATGAGGGATTCCCCCTGTCGAGTTGCGTGGGGTTGTTGGACCTGGTCCATCACCTGTTCCATCTCCCATAGGTGCTTCAATGTAGTCATTGCTCCTCACCAGTCCAAGCTCCTCATCTTCTGGTTCCTGTCTCTCAGATAAAGTGTTAGTTTCATCAAAGACAACATGTACACTTTCTTCTACACACATAGTTCTTTTATTGTATATTTTATAAGCTTTGCTATGTGTAGAATATCCCAAGAACACTCCCTCATCACTTCTGGGATCAAATTTTCCTAAAGAATCTTTGCCATTATTATGCACATAACACTTGCATCCAAAAGCCCTAAGATGGGATATGTTGGGCTTTCTCCCTTTAAGTAATTCATAGGGAGTTTTCTCTACCAGAGGTCTGGTCATGCATCTATTGATAATATAACATGCAGTGTTAATTGCTTCTGCCCAGAAGCTGTGAGGTAGTTTGCTTGATAGAAGCATGGTTCTTGCCATGTCTTCAAGAGTTCTGTTTTTCCTTTCAACAACCCCATTTTGCTGTGGGGTTCTAGGAGCAGAAAAATTGTGATTCACACCATGTTCATCACAGAACTCAGTGAACTTTGCATTCTCAAACTCAGTACCATGGTCAGATCTAATGGATGCTAGTTGATGTCTTAATTGGTTCTAAATCTTCTTGACAAATGAGGTGAACATTTCAAAGGATTCATCCTTAGATGCCAAGAACAAGGTCCAAGTGAACCTTGAGAAATCATCTACTAGTACCATAACATATCTCTTTCCACCTCTACTTAGAGTTCTCATGGGACCACAGAGATCCATATGAACCAGTTCCAACGACCTGGTGGTACTGACCATTTTCTTACTTTTGAAAGAAGACCTTACCTGCTTCCCCCTTGCACATGCCTCACAAACCTTGTCTTCTTTGAACTTAATGTTAGAAGCCCTAACACTAAGTCCTTAGAGATCAGCTTGAACATTTGAGTTGAACCTGGTTCATCCATGCTGGTTTACATGACTGACAAGGTACGTTTTCATCTCCATACATGTATTAATACAAGTACATTCATACATGAGTAGGACTCTATCCTTTTATGGTTCAGTTCAAATTCTTGTACTTACCCAAAATGAACTAGTTTCAAGAAGTTCCGTCTCATTAAATTAGCCTAGTTTTAGGGGGAAAGAAACGGTCTAATCAATGTCAAATCACTGACAGTCCTTAATCGATTAGTATCCTACTTGTGTTAATACTCGTCTGTTACAATTACCCCAGCCACTTATAAATAGGCCATCATTACCAATAGTGAATAAAGCTATAGACGAACCCTGTTCAAGTCATTCAACATTCAAATCTCCATTGTCTTTTGCCCTTTCTTATTTTTCTCTCAAAAATTAAAAATGCCGTCTGCTTCATCTGATTCTCAAAATCGTGACTACGATGAAGGAGTATATGAGTCTGATTCCCCACCGGTTTACAGTTCTGAATCCTCTGAGACACCTGAAACCCCTGAATACCATGAGGCTCTTAGACCTACACCAAACCCTATTCCAGCCCCAAAACCCCATCGTGTCAAGGTTCTTGCACGAAAATCTGTGGCTTCAGGGTCACGAGCAAAGTTTTTGGAAGATTGGTTACAGGCTGAAGAAGAATCCAAACTTGATTCATCCAGTGAATCATTTAAATCAGCACAAGAGGACGATGCACCTGGTTCGTCAAGTGCTGAGAAAGGTAATACTGAGGTTACCTCAATGTTAAACTCTGAAAATAGATTTGTGCTGGTTGGGTTTGTGGTGGATGTGGAAGTGCCAAGAAGGCCAAGGAAAACTGGGAAAATTAGTGAGAATGAGGGAGATGCAGGTGTGAGGGGTTCTTAGAAGGATGGTTCCATACTCAGTATTTGTGGCCCCATTTCTCATAATCTTGAAGATGATGTCGTAGTTTTAGGGGGAACTAATGAAGTAGAGGATGTTGCTGCTGGATTAGAACAACTTATGAAGGAGATAGATGATCGTGTTTCTTCTGGGGAAGAAACCTTGGCTGAGAGACTTAAGAAACTGGGGGGACTCATACAACCCCAAGAAGAGAAGGACTCCTAAGTCCATCAAGTCTAAGGCCTCAAAGAAAAGTAAAACTGATGAGTCTGTTTGTGTACCTGTTCCAAGGGTACGAGCTACGAGAAATACTGTTCGTGAAGAAGAAGAAAAGATGGAAAAATCTCTTCAAGAAAGCAAAAGAAAGAGAGCAAAGAAAGGGAAAGCGAAAGTAGGGGAGCCTGTTGAGGCTATTGTCGTTGATGAGATGTTGGACCTGGTCCAACAGAATGAAGAGGTTACTCCAATGGTGGTCAAGACACCCAAGGCGAAATTGACTAAGACTTCTTCAAAGAAGTCAGCACCTATGTCTGCTACCACCGTGGGTATATCTACAAGGACACGGTCCAAGGTAAAGTCAAAGAAGAAAGTTCAGATTGTTGAGAAAGATAATGATCTTGATTGGAGTGGAGATGATGAGAAGGAGGTTGGAGAAGTGTTGATGGACAGAGTTGCCATGTTTGGCAAGCGACATATTTTGAAGGGAAAATTGCTGAAAGACCTGGAGGAGCCAGGTATGAGGTACTTAGTGGATTTTCTGGCAGCTCAAGGCTGGAAGGACATGGTCCTTCGCTTGGAGGGAAGGCTGGTCAGAAATGAGGTAGTGGAATTCATGGGGAATGCAACTGTGATTGGAGGAAGGGTTACATCATTGGTCAGGGGAGTTGAAGTCTCTTTTGACGCACATGAACTCGGAGTCATTCTAGACATTCCATCTGAGGGATATGATGATTATACAAGGCAGAGATGGCCTTGCTTGGATGGAATGGCCTCAGCACTTACCATCACCAGATTCTTTTGTGACAATGAAGAAGAGCCTGAACCCAGGGCAGTGTACAAAAGCGAGATGAAGCCTGAACAAAAGTTGTTCTTTGAGTTTGTGATTAAATTTATGCTGCCAAGACAAGAGCGCAGGCACATTGCAAACTATATGGATCTAACGCTCATGGAGTGCCTATATAGAGGCAAGCAGATCAATTGGCCATCTTTGATCATCCAGCTTTTGGACAGGGTGGTAAATGGCACCAAAGCCCATGCGATTTCTTATGGATTTATTATTACTACAGTTCTGGGTCATTTTGGAGTTCCCACAAAGAAGGCTGAAATGGCTACTGCTAAGGATTTCTCTGGGAAGGACACTTTGTTGTCATGTGATTACACTGTCAGTGCCCCGGCAGATGAACCTGGTTCATCTCGAAAGCAATCGGTCAACAGCAAGGTCTGTACTCTGGTACAAGAAAGTGAGCAAAAGGATATGGAGATCCTTCGCTTGAAGACTCGCTTAGTTGAGGTAGAAGGTGAGCGTGATGCTCTCAAAGCTGAATTAGCCAAGGAGAAGGAGAAAAATGAGGGTGTCTTACACCAAATGTTGTCTCTTATCCAAACCAAGAGTCCTGCCTCGTCTGCACCACCCCAAACTTAGGAATTTCCAGAACTACCCCCCTCATATCCTTTCAAGTGCCCAGTTTGGGACTGTGTCTAGTTGTTTGTTTCAGTTTTTTGTTTTGTCGTACTCATGTTTTGATTGTCTTTATTTTAACATGTTTTGGTGTTGATCAACCATGTTAATTAAATGAAAGCTTGGTGTTTTGACAAATGTCCCTATTTATGATTTAGCTTACATTTTTGGTTTCTTGTGTTGATTAATCATGTATGCACCTGCAGTTGCCTAAATTGGCCATGAGTAAGAATTAATTACTGGTAAGTATCATTTTGCAACTTCTCGATGATGCCAAAAGGGGGAAAATGTGCTCCAGTTATTTTTTCAATTTTTTAAAATTTATGAAGTGATATTTATAACCTAATGAATCTGGTTCTTGATGATTAATGCTCACAAAAATACAAAATGTTGGATGTGTATACAAGATAAATGCACAGAGTTTGTCATCATCAAAAGGGGGAATTTGTTGGCCCATGTCACTGAATGGGTTTTGAAGATTGACAACAGGTGTCCAGTTGAACCAGGTCCATCATAGCACACACTTCTGAATGAAGCAGTTGGATCGCAAATCATACAAGTCTAGGAGATATTAGTGTTTGCTAAATATCAAAGAACTAAGAGAATGTCTCCTAATAGGAAAAGGTTGCAAATTGATAGAGAAGACAGAAGTTGATTTCAGCTAGGACAGGAATAGAGGAAGGAAGTTGAGTTAGAATCAAACTTGTCTACCAGGGAAGAGTTGGATCAGAATTGTATCACGAACTCAACAAAAGGCCTCTACAAATAATCAAAGTATTACTGCTGAAAGAGGTGGCGCACAAGTACAAAAAGTGAATCATGTTCTGAAGCAAATGTTCCAGAGGTTTTGCAAGAAGAATTATTGTGCGATACAAAGGCTACAGCTCAACTAGAAGGAACAGTTTCATTGTCTGTATATCGAGTCTAGTTGATTGTAGTAGGAGTTTAAATATTGTATCTTATCAGCTTTATTAGAAGCAAATTGTAATAGGTACAAATTGATCATGTTAGAGTTAGCTTGAACTCTGTAGAAATTAGCTAGAGGCTAATTGATACAAAGAGGATTAGAGTTAGTCCTAGGATTACAAAAGAGTTTATTTTGTAAGTCCGTTTTGGCTCAGTGTTTAGTGAAGAGTTTTGAGCAAATCCTACTGAGGAGTAGGTCGTGGTTTTTTCACCTTTTGAGCCAGGTGTTTTCCACGTAAAAATCCCTGTGTCTTTACTATTACTGCTTAATTATTCCGCAAACTGTAGTAAGTAGTAGATTAAGAAGAACCAGGTTCTTCTTATTAGACAGCACTCGAAAATTGGGTACTGCACAATTAACTTATAATATTGTGTAGTATTGAAGTCTAAAACATCAAGAGAGGAGTTTCTACTGAACGTTTGAACTAATAATAGATTGAATTTGAGAGACTCACTTGAATCATAGAGTGAAGTAGCTAGAGTTAATTCCTGAACAAGTATCTTGCACCTATCCAATCAACCCCTATTTCCTCCTATTGTTATCTTCTTAGCCAATATGTTGAGGGTCGAACGGCTCAAACCATAGATGCATATATTACCCCGCTCGCGAATCGAACATGCGACGCGGTTGACATAATAATAAAGCTACCCCGCTCGCGAATCATACATGCGACGCGGGTGCTCGTATACATACACAGAATTATCAAGAAAATCCAGGAATTTAATAGAGATTATACTTGCAAAAAAGAACTTAAGCATCTGAAATTTTGAACGTAACTTCCTAATATTCTCATGCTAATTAAAGGGCAATATGAAACTCAAAATACATTTAGGGGTACATGTAAGGCACATAAAAGCATGCTCGTGAGTCCTAAAACTACCCGACATGGCATAATAGTAGCTACGCACGCACGAAGTGATGAGAGTCCGTGCGTAGCTCCCACAAATAAGGACATTTAAATCATGTATAATTACCTATAGGGACAATTCCCTCTTACAAGGTTAGAAAGGAGACTCACCTCGTGCTGAACCTACTTTCCGAGTCAAGAACGCGCCCGAAACTCTAAGCTCGCCTTTTGATACGCTCAATTTACACCTTAAAAGAATGTAAGCGATCGTTGTCAAATATAGTAAC
>ML257324.1:0-18900 GCA_005239495.1 Nicotiana undulata
TGGGAAGTGAACAACTGAGAATAAAGATAAGTCATTTCGATTAATGAGTGAGAGAACAAGAAACATAACTATGAATAGTTTTAAAAAGGGAGACTATGTAAAAGATCAGTTATTGATTATTGCTTATATGTTCTTATACGTGATGTGCTACCTCACATGATTCATTGCTCAACATGTGTTTTGTTTCATTATGTACCGGACCTTAGTGAGTATGTATTCTATTTCTCGTCACTACTCTTTACGAGTTTAGACGGGATACTCACTGGGTACATATTTGTTTATATGTACTCATGCTGCACTTTCCTTCTTTTCTGCACTTGACTGTGCAGGTACTGAGGCTGGTCCGTCCGGTCGTCCGCCTGTTGATAGATACTGACCGCGGCGTCGCTCCAGACGGTGAGCTGTCTTCTTGGCGTTCCCCTGACAGCACTTCTGGAGCCTTCTAGTTTCCTTTTTGCACAGTCTTTTGTTCCAGACTGCGGCTTGTATATTTTGTATATGTATTTTCTACAGTTGTATCTATGTAGCCGCCCGTTGACACTGTGACACTAGTCCTGGCACACACTTGTTGTAGTTATCGGGGTTGTATATGTATTGGGCCTAGCTGTGGTTCAGCTTGTTTCTACGGCCTTACCCCATGTTGTTATTGTATTCCGCACCTTCATAGTTGTTGTGGTTGTTGGCTTGCCTAACGCCACCGTTAGGCGCCATCACGACCTGGACCGGTTTTGGGTCGTGACAATGCATGCCTAGCTTAGGTAATGGGTAGAAAACATGCTTATAGGGCCTTACTTATTTGTGCATTAGATAACATGCACAGGACATGCATTTCACCTATCAGAAATCATGTTTTAGGACTTTCACTCTCAGCATGTTATTATACTCATTTCATGATTCTGATCAATTAATAACAAGCGAAAAAAATAAACTGTCATAAGGTCATTGCTGTATTTTCATCTTAGAAACCATGTATTAGGAACCCTTAAGTGCATTAGATATCTTGTTGCTTAGGATCTTTCACTTGTTTGAGTTGCAAGTGTCAAAATGTCTAACTAGCCTACTTAATCTAATAATCCCGTAAAACATGGTTAATTTGTTTGAAACGTTTTCTACAAGTATACATCCCTTAAAATCAGACTTAAATATGCATGTTCACCCTTTGATATAATTAGGCAATATAGGCGACGCCTAGGCAAACTTTAGGCCTAAATGCGTATCGAGATTAATTAACTGGGTTTAGAACAGATCAGTCCCTTTAAACATTTTACTTCCTGATGCTTGCCTTCTTATTTTACCTCCTTGAAGTCATTTTTCTCTTGCTCTATTTTTAAAACAGTCTTGAAATTATGTATTTACTTCCCCTAGGGCTCTTTCATTTTTGTACTATTATGTTTAAACTACTGGGTTTTCAAAAAATACCTCATTCTGCTCAAAATTGTGCCATTTCGAATCCTTGTTTTGTATGTCTTTCAAGTCACTATGTTTTGATACCATATTACTACTCCTTTTGCTACAGTTCTTTGAAAACTAATGGCTATTACTCTATGTTGAGCCACTATATTTTATTTACTTATCCTTTAAAATCATTTCAAACCCATGCTTTAATAACTTTCATCTATGTTTTTACTGAAAGCTGTTAATCACTGCCTATTTCTAAGTTCACTGCTGCCTTTAGCTACTGTATTCTGGTCATTTATCACTATTTTAGTTCAAAAACAGACTTCAATGATTTTCTGCTATAATTTCTTGAAAGTTTTAAATCACTGTACTTCTATGTTTTTACCATTATCTTTAACTGCTATATTTTTTAAAGTCAGCTATTTTGAATCACTCAACCTCAATCAAATCCTCTGCCTTCATTAAGTTTTCCAAATCAGATTCCTCTTGTGATTTACTGTTTTACTCAAAATTCCTGTTTTAAACTCCTATCATTGAGACTTTAAGTGTGTTTGAGACGTGCCAATTATATGTCTACTTGTGGAGGGATCTATGAGCCTTTATTTGTCCCTATGTGTTCCTTAATATGTGAAGTCTTACTTGTTATGCATGTCGCCTAGTATTTTATCCTTTAAGCCTAGGGGTCCAGTCTAGCACTCACATTGTAGGATTTGTAGTCCTAAATATCTTTCGGTACTCATAGGATGGGACGGGTAATGGCATGCAATAAGCTTTCGTGACCAACACGCGCGCTTTAAATAACCTTTACAGGGTGGGAAGGGTGGAATACGGATATGATGACTGGTGCGCAAATACCACGTGTAGCCGCCTCCTTGAGGTGTGACATACCGGGTATTGCATTGAAGTGATCCGTATTACTTTAAACCTAGGACAATTCTTTTCAAATGTTTATGTTATTCAAAACCTTTAAAGATTTTCATACTTGTTTTAAATCCCCTCATATGTGAACCTTACTTGCTACTTGCTCATCGTCCAAATTCACAAAACTTATTGGCTGGGACCCACAGTTGTGGATCTTGAGGGGTGCCTAATACCTTCCCCTTGGGATAATTTCAAGCTCTTACTCAATCTCTGGTAATGCGAACTAGTTCATGAGTTATCAACTCTAGGTGCCCTAACGCACCATAAAAATCGTTAGGTGGCGACTCTTCCTTAAACCTCTTCCTTTAAGGAGTTGTCCAGAATGTCATCAACCCGATCTCTCCGTACCTAACCCGTGCGATAGAAAAAGGGGGCGCGACAGCATGGCGACTCTGCTGGGGATCTTCCCTAGGCTTATACCATTACAATTTGCTTTGTGAATTTGGACCTTTAATTTTACATTTAAATGCTTACGCTTTTTCCTATTCCCCGTTATATGATGTTAACGGTTTACTTTATACAAGTATTTATTTCACCCGAGCGTAACTGACATATCTTCATGTTTTCTTTGTAACCGCTTTCCATTATAACTGATGTATTTCCATTCTTTATCGTTTTCCTCAAACGTGAAAATACATGCCTATCTGTTTTAATGCTTATTATTGCATATCATGCTCCGCATTCATATTCCACTCGTGCCAAACAAAACCTATAGCAACGCTTACAATGAGTGGTTGCGCTATTCCAATATTACTACCATTTGGAAAGGCATATTTGCGGTAAAACTAGTCGATCAGCGGTGCAGTCGACAGTTTCGTGCCTTCCCCCTTGAGTTGTCCGCTCAAGGGTACCAGTCTAAAACCCCAATATAAACCTTACTCTATTGTATGTTGCATGCATCATGGTCAAACCTAGCCAGGCTAACGTGTTGTCCGCACAATAGCTTTTAAGATAGCCTTGTCCAAAGTCCATTGGGTTTCCCTGGAACCCAAAAGGACGCCTTCACGTTCTATGCATTTATTTGGAGAACTTAAATGCTCATTGCTAATTATTGGTATTAAATAGTCGAGTCCGGTAGGGGTAAGGGCCTAACCTGTTTATTTTGCAGAGATGTGGCACGAGGTCCCCAGATTCGGCATGGTCACCAACATCCACCCAAAGCTTCTGAATTGGTGGGAAGACTTGCATTCAAGCTACAAAACAGCAGTCAGAAAACACCTGGGTAACTTGCCCTCTCTTTTGGACATTCAGCCTAATAACATGATGATAGAGGTTGCCACCTTATTCTGGGATTGTGATCAATCGGTTTTTCGATTTGGGAACAATGAGATGACACCATTGCTGGAGGAGATAAGGGGTTTAGCTGGTTTGCCTTGGGAGTCTCAAGGGTTATTGATGCCTGAAAACTGAACAGGCCGGGGTTTTCTCAAAATGATGGGACTCAAGAAGAATTCGGATTTAGTCGGCTTAAAAGACTCGTACATCCCTTTTGACTATTTGTACGAGAGGTATGGCCGTAGTCCAGTCTTACCGCACATATCAGGAAGAGTTCGCCCTCACCTCTCTAAGACACATTCACCGCCGTGTATTCGTCTTCATATTTTGTTTTTTGGGATTGATGATCTTCCCGACAAAGAAAGGGAGTATTCACACCAGATTGGCTATGGTTACCAAGACTCTAATGGAAGGGATCGACGGACGAGATTTCAGCATTGTAGCCATGATTGTTGCTAACATATACCGAGCTTTGGAGAACTGTCAACGAGGAGCGAAACATTTTGAGGGTTGCAACCTGCTACTTCAGCTTTGGCTCACCGAGTATTTTTACAAAGGGGAGACTACCATCAAGACATACATAGGAGAATTTGGGATGATCATATTGCTTTCCACCACCCAAAGCGTATGAACTACATCCCCGACATGTTTGCACAGCCAGAAAATGCCAAGGGATGGGTTGAGTTATTGGTAGATCCGACCGAGAATCAAATCCAATGGATGTTCGAGTGGTTCCCGACCGACGAGTTCATCATTCGGACTAGAGATACTCTGTTCCTGATATTGATTGGTCTTAGAGGGACATACCCTTACGTCCCAATTCGTGTCATGAGGCAGGCAATGAGGAAGCAAGTCATCCTAAGGGTCAAGAAAATGAGTCATCTTAGGGCGGACTTCCAAAATGATGACAGTCCTCACAAGTGTCAAGCTCAGCAATTGTGGCACTGCAGGATCCGGTTGGAGAAGGATACTATCGAGCCTGACAAGTATCACGCTGGTTGCTCTCCTTACTATCTGGGATGGTTGGAAGATAACTGGGGAGGAAATATTGAGCCAGGTTTCGCTCAAGAACATAGGGTCATAGACGAGAAAGCCGAGGCAACAACTAGGTTCAACCAGTTGCGCAAAAGGCTCCGTGACTGTGACGAAGATCATCACAGAATCCACATAGCTAACAAAAAGCTGATCGAGGAATGGAAGGACATGGCCATCACCCAGGGGCTAGCACACTTGGAACGAGGCATCGTTGACTTGGAGGAAAAGTTCCTTAGGAGGATCGAAACTTGTCAAAAGACCGAGGGAGCTGAAGTAGGAATTCTAGCCAAGACCTACTTGATGCTGGGACTCCGCGAGATGGGAATGTTGATCAAAGCAAGTAGAGGTTCCGAGTCTGGGGAAGGTCCTTCTGAGACCAAATAGATAGGATTTGTTTTTATTTTACTTTTGATGTAATAAGGCCATTAGCCATTAATGACATTTTGCATTTTTGAGTCAAGTTGGATTTGTCTATTTTTTGTCATCAATAAAATGAGGCATTTAGTATTTAAGTTCTCCAAATTAATTTGTCGCTAGGCCTACCTCGGGCATAAAGAGGTTCCCCAACTTAGGATGTGTTTTACATTTTCGCATTACGTGTTTAAACTACCGCAATATTCTTTATATCTTCACTAACTCCACTGCCTTTTGTTAGTTATTCCTCTTCCCCAAAGGTTAGCTCGTGCACTCTGGCATCAACAGCTTATTGCGCCAGATCAAAGGGCCCTCCTCCTACTCCTCCTCCCAGTCCTCCCAAAGGAAAAAGCAAGGGTAAAACTAAAATGGCAGATGCAAGCGGTACTAGAAAAGACAACAGGGATGAACAGGTTGAGATCATTGATGGTCAGGGTATTCAGGTTCTGCATGAGGGTATGTATCCATTAGAGAAGAAGCTGCTGAAGTTCCAAGAGGAACTTGACCAAGTAAAGAATTTGGGCCACCTATCATTCTCCCTACCCGTTCCAGACGTTCACTTCCCAAATACTCTGAACCCCACTTTACCCCAAAGCGTCCCAAAACAACCCAATCACCCCAAAGATCTCGTTCCACCAGCACCACGCAACTACAACACCCCACCTCCCCAAGATCAGACAAGAGATCACTTCCAGGCTTATGACAACCCCATTTATGTGGAAACCATAGCTCATTCCACACCACATACATATGAGTCTGACGAGAAGGACAAGCTCATCAGGAATTTGGCCGAGGAACTCAAGAAACTGACCAACCGAGTTCAGGGCGTCGAAGTAGTTAAAAGGGTTGAGGGATTGAATTATGAGGATCTTTGCATACAGCCCGATGTTGAACTTCCCGAGGGGTACAAACCTCCTAAGTTCGAGATGTTTGATGGTATTGGTGACCCAAGAGTCGATCTGAGGACTTACTACGAGAAATTGGTCGGTGTGGGAAAAGATGAAAGGATCCACATGAAACTCTTCACGAGGAGTTTGAAAGGTGATGCACTATCCTAGTACATCAATCAGGATCCAAAGAAATGGATCAATTGGGTGAATATGGCTACGGACTTCATGGATAGATTCATATTCAATACGGAAAATGCACCGGATGTGTTCTACATCCAGAACTTGAAGAAGAAACACACTGAGACTTTTCGCGAGTATGCTACTCGTTGGAGGTCAGAGGCTTCTAAGGTCAGGCCAGCCTTGGAAGAAGAGCAGTTGAAGAAATTCTTCGTGCGCGCTCAGGATCCTCAGTACTATGAGCGGCTGATAATGGTCAAAGGGAACAAGTTTTCTGATATCATCAAGTTGGGAGAGCGAATTGAGGAAGGCATCAAAAACGGTATGGTTACTAACTTTGAAGCCTTACAGGCTACCAACAAAGCTCTGTAATCTGGTGGTGTGTCCAAGAAAAGGGATGTAGGAGCCGTGATGGTGGCACAGTAAGCCAAGTCCCCTCCCAAAAAATATCACGTATACCCCGCACCTTCCTTCACATACCAACCAGCTCCAAGTTACCAAGCACCTTCACCTCAATACCAGACAGCCTCACCCGCCTACCAAGCTCCACCACCCACATATCAGCCTACCTCGCCTAGATACTCCCAACCAGCTTCCGTTTATAATGCCTTCAATTCCCAACCTTCTCACTACCAATCACCACCTGCTCGCCAAAACTTCCCAAGACCTCGCCCAAATTTCGACCGTCGTCCACCAAAACAGTATAATGCCATAGCTGAACCCATTGACCAATTATATGAAAAGCTTAAAGGCGCAGGTTATGTCACACCCATCCCCGTTGTCATCCCTGAGAACCCATCTAAGTGGGTCAACCCAAACAAAATTTGTGCTTACCACTCCGGCATGAATAGACACACCATAAAGGAATGTCGTTCCTTGAAAGACAAGATACAAACCCTCATAGATAACAACATCATTGTAGCCAAGGACCCTGCTCCTAATGTTCGAATAATCCGCTGCCTGACCATAAAGGTGGTGTCCATATGATTGAGGTTGAAGATGATTAGGATCCTGAGGGATCAATTGGGCTAATTGCCGAGGGTGATCCAAAGAAGCCTGCGATTACTCGTAATCCAATCGTGGTCCAGATGCAGTCGTCTGAGGAAGTTGAGGTAAACATGTCCATTCCACTTGAGTTTGAATCAAGGCCACCCGCCGAAGGAAAGGCCCCAGTGCCGATCGAAGTCGAGTTTGTACGACCGCTCGAAGTTGCAGTCCAGCCATCTATAACATATACTCCGGTAGGAATAAGAATGACCACACCTATTCCAGTGGCAATGTCAACAACGGCACCCTTTTACTTAGACGCCATTCCGTGGGACTATACCGTTGAAGCAAGGAGTAAAGGTAAAGGCAAGTCTGAAGAAGCCATCGTTGCACAGGGTATGACAAGAACTGGTAGAGTTTATACCCCTGAGCATTTGGCCGAGTCTAGCAAGCAGGCCAACAGTCGTCCCCCCATCATTGAAACAGGTTCTAATGATTAATGGAGAAAGATACAAGTTAAGGAATACTCAGTCCTCGACCATTTGAACAAAACGCCAGCTCAGATATATATCCTCTCCCTGTTACAAAACTCTGAAACTCACAGGAATGCTTTGCTAAGGGTGCTGAGTGAAGCATACCTTCCAAACAATATCACCAGTGGGGAAATGGCCAACATGGTGGGCCAGATACTGGAGAGACATAAGATCACTTTTCATGAAGATGAGCTACCGCCCGAGGGGCTAGGGCATAATAAAGCACTACACATCACGGTACAATGTGAGGATAATTTCATCACAAGGATCCTAATTGATGGGGGCTCCAGCCTCAACATCTTTCCGCTCGTCACGCTCAAGAAATTGGGCAAAAGTCTACATGAGATAAAGGAAGGAGATATCAACGTAAAGGCCTTCGACGGTTCGTAAAGGTCCACCATGGGAGAAATTACCTTATGCTTAAAGATGGGACCAACTTGGTTCGATGTAGATTTCCAAGTGATAGATGTGCCTGCATCTTACAACTTACTATTGGGACGACCTACGATCCACGCGGCTGGGGCCGTGGCATCCACCCTACATCAAACTGTGAAGTTTGAATGGAACCATCAAGAGGTAATCATTCATGGCGACGGTAGAAACCATATCTACGGTCGCCAGACCTTTTCAGTCATCAATGGATGGAGAAATTTGGCCTAAACCAATCAATTCAGATGCAGTCAAGCGCTACTATGTGTAATTGTTATGCTTCTATCAATGTTGTAAACTGAACTACGCATGACCTGATTCCCGTTTAAGAGGGGATACGTAGGCAGCCCTGTGGGTTCGGTCATATTTTAATAAAATTTTCATTTCCCTCACGAATGGAAACTGGGGCAGAATTTTGAGGAGGGACCTCAAAATTCCGAAGAAAGTTTAGCCGAGCACCACACCAATAACAGCCAGAAGCCTTCACCCATCAAACTAGGGTCAAATGTTGAGGAGGACCCTCAAATCTCCGCAGCAAGATAGATTGCAATGTCTTGAACCGCGTCGTGGTCGTCGGTTCATCCAAAGAAAATTATTCTTTTCCATATGTTATATCATATTTTATAAAACCATGCATATTTATTTCTCAAAAACTGTTTATTTTAGCAACGCTACCCCTGTGGTACAAACAAAGTCATCATCCTCAAGCAGATAGGCCGATCCGAGCCAGCAGGGATACGAACTAACCCTTCCCTCTACAGAACTCACGATTTTTCTTTGGATGCAGGCACAAATACGGCGAAAGCCCAAGACATCCCATTACCCCCACAAGACGCATGTTTCTTAAGGATACGCTCTCGAACTCATCACACATACCAACGCTTATTACTATCATCATTACAAATGATACTTCATTCACAACAATCGTATCACCGCACTTTATCACCAGCTAAGAACTCTTACTATCACTTTATTTTCTGCATTGCATGAGGCTACCTTTCTGCCTTTCGAGACTAAGATCTGTCTCCATCTGCATGAGGTTAAGCTCTACCTCCATTTGCATTCGCATCTCTGTATAAGGCTACCTTTCTGCCTTCCGAGGTTAAGCTCTACCTCCATCTACATTTGTATCTCTGCATAAGGCTACCTTTCTGCCTTCCGAGACTAAGCTCTGTCTCCATCTGCATGAGGTTAAGCTCTACCTTCACCCGCATTCACACTGCATAAGGCTACCTTTCTGCCTTCCGAGACTAAGCTCTGTCTCCATCTGCATGAGGTTAAGCTCTACCTTCACCCGCATTCACACTGCATAAGGCTACCTTTCTGCCTTCCGAGACTAAGCATTGTCTCTCTGCATTTTTCTCACATTGCATAAGGCTAACTTGCTGCCTTTCGAAACTAAGCATTGTCTCTCTGCATTTTCCTCACATTGCATAAGGCTAACTTTTTGCCTTCCGAGGTTAAGCTCTACCTCCATCTACATTTACTTCTTGCATAAGGCTATTATTCCGCCTTCCGAGGTTCTACGCTACCTCTCTCCACATCTTATTTCACTACACTAAGCTCATTTCTACCTTTTCAAAGCAGTCACCTTTCATTACGTTATTTATTTACGCTTTCTTTCGGGCTAATCTCTGCCCCTCTTTCCTTTCACAAATCGCAAGACTAATCTCTGTCTTGTCGATATTATATTACTGCATTTTTCATAGGCTGAAATATCGCCAACTTGTCCAAAGGCGTCATCGTTCGGAGGCACCATCCGCATGGCCCGAGAACATCATTTCATAGCCTGCGGATCTCTTATATTCAACTTGCATATCATTATTCAAAGGCATCATGGTTTGGAGGCACCATCCTCATGTCCCAAGAACATCATTTCATAGCCTGTGAATCCCGCACCAAGCGATTCATGGCTCAGGACATCATTTTAATGGTCCAAAGACATCATTCATAGTCCGACGGGAACTATGTTTATATTATGCACAATATACGTTCGTTCTTTATCTGCAGGTAACCCGGCCGGAACAGCCAACCAGGCAGGAGAAGACCGTTCCAGTTCTCTGACATCGTCCCTCGTAAGAACTTCATACTCTTACCATGCACCTTGCGTCCGTTCTTGTGAAACATCATCAGTATACTTCGCCGATGATTCCGGAACTACATGCGGCCTGATTCCTGTAAAACCACGGATATGTAGGCAGCTCAGAAGCCAAGGTGCGGCCAAATTCTATCCCACAATTTCGTCTCGGTCAAAATTGGCCATCATATCTTCACCCGACAACTCTTTCATCCTTCCCGGGTAAAGAGGGGCAGCTGTTGATACCCAATTTTTCCTCAAATTATTTTCAAATATGGATATAAGCTTTCAAAATCACTTTTTGCAATAATGAGTATTTTTTTCTAATTTTTCCATATTTTTATCTAAATTATTTCCCTATTTATTTAATACTTCATATTTTAATAATTTATAAAATTGTTCTCTAAAATAAATTTCAAAATACTGTCCAGTTCAGTACATCATTTATAACCACTTTTCTTTTATTAAAATCCAAATATTTCATAAATTGGCTAATCGAGTCCTATTTAATTGCAATTACAATCATTTTGCAATTATAGCTGGATTAGTCATTTTATACCTTTAAAATTCGAATTTATGTCTTTACATTTTTATATTGGCTAATTATTGTAATTATACTTATTTTTAACTTAATTTCATTTTTTTTATAATTATTCAGCTTTTTAATTAATTAATTATCCTATTTATTTGGGTATTNCGAATTTATGTCTTTATATTTTTATATTGGCTAATTAATGTAATAATACTTATTTTTAATTTCATTTCATTTTTTTTATAATTATTCAGCTTTTTAATTAATTAATTATCCTATTTATTTGGGTATTTAACATCTAGCCTATCTTCATGTAAAATCTAACCACATTTCAAACCTATTACCCAACCCATTAACCCAACTAAAATACCCAAACCCAAACCCTGAACCAACCTGGACCAATCCCCATCAATCTGAGCCGATGATCAAACGAGATCAACGGCCCAGATAATTACTTGCCTTAATTAATCTAACCGACCCCCTCCCCGTCTCTCATTTTCCCAAGACTCACTCTCTCTCTTCTCGACTCTTCTGCTCCCTCATCTCTCTAGAGCCTTCTGGGCTCTTCATCTCCTTCGATGGTCTTCATCTCCGGCCACTTCCAGGCTCACCCCTTCAACCACCGGCCACCATGAAGTTGTCTCTCCGGTTACTTCATCTCTAAGACCCTTTGAAGCTTCAACCATGCCAGAACGGCCATGGAGGCTCCTGCCTGGACGTTTCCGGCCTTCTCCGGCGAGGTTCCACTCGGTGGTGTTCTGGCTATCACCATCTCTGAGAATTACAACAGGTTTTTCGACCATCTACGGGTTCTATCTCTGAAACCCTAGTTCTTGACCTTTCAACTTTTTCCAAGATCTTCAATATATCTATGTTTATCATGATGATTTTCACCTATTTTTCTTTTAAAAAAACTGGTACTCTTCGAACGATTTTTGCTTTTAAGAACTAGGGTTCTTAGAACCCCTTTTGAACTAAATTCCGGATTTTTCAGTATTATCTTATCATTCTTCTTATGTTTGCCTGTTTATTCGAGCTTTTTACTTTGTTGTTTGATTTTTTGCTAAAACCCCAAATCTGTAGTCGTAACCCTAGCTTCTGACTTGATTTCGATATATATGTTTACTTGCTTCATTTGTTGTTGTGTTCTCATGAGTATGCTTCGATTGATTCTGATTTTTGTTGTTATACTAGGGTCCCAATTCGATTTTTGCCTGCTTATACTCTGCTTATATGTTCGTTCATGTAATGTGTCCTTTAATATCAGTGTTGTTAACGTGAATCCCTAATTTCCTGTGATTGATTTCCTTTGATTGATTCCTTGTGATATTCTTTACACTACTTATTAGTTCTCTTGCTTATTTTACAACTTATTGTATCGTTTGGCTATTACCTTAATTGAGCCTTCCTGTACCTGCCCCCAATTCCCTACTATGTGCTTGTTATTCTTTCCTTATTTACCTTGTTTTGACCGTGTGAAGTGACTCCTTAACTAAAGGGTCTTTTGATCCTTACTCTTTATTAAGTTATTAGTACCAAATTGCATGGATATTTTCCTTATTTGTCCTGTATTGATTATTCCTGCCTATATGCTACTGATTCTCAATATTTTGCAAATAAAAACTTGCCTTATTTCTTGACTAATTGATTTCAAAGTCCTTTAATTACTACTGGACTTGATTCTTACCTTATTTCACTACTGCTTTGAAAGCTATAAATACTCTGATTCTTTCATTAAACTGATAAGTCGAATTTGGCTCAATTCTCTCTATACTACTCTCTTGTGTTCTGCTTCTCTTGGCTATCTCTCTTGTCTCTATTGCTATTCTCTGCTACTTGCTATTAGCCAGTTGCTAAGCCAAGGCTACTGTGTTGTTTGCTACCCTCTGCTGCTACTCTTTACTTGCATCACTGGTATGTTTATAGTTTAAATTAACAAGTGTTCCAAACAACATGTTTCAATTCTATTTGAGGTTCTTATTGTTCCTTGCATGCTTCTATTTGTGGTTCTATTGCTTGCCATGTCACTAGCATGTCTAATCCCTCTATATGATCTCTCTTCTTCTTCTAGCTTAACACAAACTCCTGCTCTATTCTCAGTGGTTCATTAGGGCCTATGTGCTTATTTGACTATGTGGTTACTGTCTCTTTCCTCTTTGCGTGTCTAGCATATTTGTGTGTCTTCTTCATCAATTGTCTAGCCTCTCTTCTGTGATCTCTTTAGTAGTTGTATAATGTTTGTTACTTCCATGAGGGTATCCCCCCAATATGTGATGAACCTGTAACTAAAACTGATTATCTACTGCCACCTTTATTTGTCCCTAACCCTTTTTCATCTGTCTGTGATTGTTGCTTATAACCCTACTGCGTTATGATTAGCTATTGTTGCCTCCTTTTCAAAACTAGGCCTTATGTTGTCTTATGAATCTATGTGATTCCTTGACTATGTGTCTACTTTCCATTCTGTCTGCCTGTCTAATGTCTCTTATGTGTTTTCTTTAGCAACTTTCTAATGCTTGTATCCTCACATGTAATATGTGATAAAATTTTGTTCTAAGTACTAATCATGTGCAAAATTACTACTATCACTACTTGTTCCCAACCCCTGTCCTTGTTTGTGATTGTTTTCTGGTACTCCACTGAGTTATGACTAGTTGTTATTACTTTTTTGTTCAAAATCAATCTCATGTTACCCTCTAATCTATGTGGTGAGCCTATAACTTTAAACTGATTATACACTACCCTATTATTGGTCCCCTGAATCCCTTTTCCCTGTTTGTGTTTGTTTGCTTGGAATTCTACTGAGTTGTGATGAGTGTTGTTACTTCCTATTTCAAAATTCTTTCAAAATTCCCTTTCTTAACCTCTTTTAGCACTTCACACAATTCCTAGACCTTTAGGTTCCACCCCCCTCAGTGTGGGCTTCGCTTAGGGACCATGAGTTCCCTCTGAACCTTGAGACACTGAGGTAAGGGTACTCTACACTGTACTTGTTTAACCATGGGCATTTGTTGGGTGCTGGTATTGGCCAGGGCCCTCACCAAGGCCTTTGGGAGCTTTGCCGCACCCAGGTTGATGTAAGGTTATGAAATTGAGAGGGGTGAGTCTGGAAGATTGGGCCTGATTGAAGGCTCCCTATAGAATAACTTCTTATTTTCCTTTTCATTATTGTAATTCATTCATTATGGTCTGTAATAATTTATAAACGAATGATTGGGGCTGGATAGTGAATATGGGGGGTTATGCATGCCTAGCTTAGGTAATGGGTACAAAACATGCTTATAGGGCCTTACTTACTTATTTGTGCATTAGATAACATGCACAGGACATGCATTTCACCTATCAGAAATCCTGTTTTAGGACTTTCACTTTCAGCATGTTATTATACTCATTTCATGATTCTGATCAGTTAATAACAAGCAAAAAAAAATAAACTGTCATAAGGTCATTGCTGCATTTTCATCTTAGAAACCATGTTTTAGGAACCCCTATGTGCATTAGATATCCTATTGCTTAGGATCCTTCATGTTTGAGTTGCAATTGTCAAAATATCTAACTAGCCTACTTAATCTAATAATCCCGTAAAACATGGTTAATTTGTTTGAAGCGTTTTCTGCAAGTATACATCCCTTAAAATCCGACTTAAATATGCATGTTCACCCTTTGATATAATTAGGAAATATAGGCGACGCCTAGGCAAACTTTAGGCCTAAATGCGTATCGACATTAATTAACTGGGTTTAGAAGAGATCAATCCCTTTAAACATTTTACTTCTTGATGCTTGCCTTCTTATTTTACCTCCTTGAAGTCATTTTGCTCTTGCTCTATTTTTAAAAACAGTCTTGAAATTGTGTATTGCTTCCCCTAGGGCTCTCTGATTTTTGTACTATTATGTTTAAACTACTGGTTTTCAAAAAATGCCTCATTCTGCTCAAAATCGTGTCATTTCGAATCCTTGTTTTGTATGTCTTTCAAGTCACTATGTTTTGATACCATTTTACTACTCCTTTTGCTACAGTTCTTTGAAAACTAATGGCTATTACTCTATGTTGAGCCACTGTATTTTATTTACTTATCCTTTAAAATCATTTCAAATCCATGCTTTAATAACTTTCATCTATGTTTTTACTGAAAGCTTTTAATCACTGCCTATTTCTAAGTTCACTGCTGCCTTTAGCTACTGTATTCTGGTCACTTATCACTATTTTACTTCAAAAACAGACTTCAATGATTTTCTGCTATGTTTTCTTGAAAGCTTTAAATCACTGTACTTCTAAGTTTTTACCATTATCTTTAACTACTATATTTTTTAAAGTCAGCTATTTTGAATCACTCAACCTCAATCAAATCCTCTGCCTTCATTAAGTTTTCCAAATCAGATTCCTCTTGCGATTTACTGTTTTATTCAAAATTCCTGTTTTAAACTCCTATCATTGAGACTTTAAGTGTGTTTGAGACGTGCCAATTATATGTCTACTTGTGGAGGGATCTATGAGCCTTTATTTGTCCCTATGTGTTCCTTCATATGTGAAGGCTTACTTGTTATGCATGTCGCCTAGTATTTTATCCTTTAAGCCTAGGGGTCAATCCTAGCACTCACATTGTAGGATTAGTAGTCCTAAATACCCTCCGGGTCTCATTTGATGGGACGGGTAATGGCACGCAATAAGCTTTCGTGACCAACACGCGCGCTTTAAATAACCTTCACGGGGTGGGAAGGGTGGAATACGGATATGATGACCGGTGAGCTAATACCACGTGTAGCCGCCTCCTCGAGGTGTGACATACCGGGTATTGCATTGAAGTGATCCGTATTACTTTAAACCTAGGACAATTCTTTTCAAATGTTTATGTTATTCAAAACCTTTAAAGATTTTCATACTAGTTTTAAATCCCCCCATATGTGATCCTTACTTGCTACTTGCTCATCGTCCAAATTCACAAAACTTATTGGCTGGGACCCATAGTTGTGGATCTTGAGGGGTGCCTAATACCTTCCCCTTGGGATAATTTCAAGCCCTTACTCAATCTCTGGTAACACGAACTAGTTCATGAGTTATCAACTCTAGGTTCCCTAACGCACCATAAAATCGTTAGGTGGCGACTCTTCTTTAAACCTCTTCCTTTAAGGAGTTGTCCAGAATGTCATCAACCCGATCTCTCCATACCTAACCCGCGCGATAGGAAAAGGGGACGCGACAATACTAAGCCTCATTTGTTTGCACTTAATGGAGGTCTGAATCGTAATCATTCAGATGTAAGACATTAAGTGCATTTGGTTTTAAATTCTGAATCTTAATTATTCAGATCTTAATCATTAAGTGTATTTAGTTTTTTTACTTCACAACCACTTAATGGGTCTAAATAGGTCTGTATGATTAAGATTCATAACAGAGACTTAATTTCATTAAGATGCTATCATCCATATTCATTATTAATTATCGCCGCCTACCATTATCAACTACCACCATGACACCGCCACCGCCACCATACTTAACCACCATCATCCTCAATCACAGCCGCCACCATAATCGACTACCACCACCCGCACCACTCCCACCACCCGCACCACTCCCACCACCATCATTCTCAATCAAAAACACTCATACACCTCAACTACCACATCCACAACTAACCACCCCATTACCATCAACAATCATAACTAGCACTACCCGTCATTATAAACTACCACCACCCGCCATCACCACCACCACCCGCCATTATTAACTATCATCAATCACCACCACCATCCAGAATCATAATTGCCATCACTACTTGTCATGACCCAAATCCTAATTCAGGTCGCGATGGCGCCCAACAGCGGGGTTAGTCAAGCCAATATAACTTTCACTAAGTGATACCCTTCCCATTCGATCAAACAAGTCAATGATTACCAGCTTATAACAACTAACATGATACTAGCCTTGAGTGAAGGTAAAGTCATAGTAGATACAAAGCCTAAATAAAACATACACATAGATATACATTCCAAAGCCCCAAAAATATATATCGCGCATGTGTGCCAGGAACTGGTGTCACGAGTGTCACGGGCAACTACTGAAAATACAATGACTACAACATATATATACAGGGTCTCAGTCTGAGTGAAATAGACAGAGAACATAACAAAAGAAACTCCAGGATGCTGCTGGGAAGTCGCTAGGAAAGCAGCGCATCGTGAAGTATGACCACGCTGTCAATATCTGGCACCGGCCTGAAAATCATATGGACCAGCCTCCGGACCTGTACAGTCAAGTACAAAAAAGAAAAGAAAGTGTAGCATGAGTACATATATATAAATATGTACCCAGTGAGTATCCCGTTTAATCTCGAAGAAGTAGTGACGAGAGGTCGACTCGATACTCACTAAGGTCCAACAGTCGTAAAGTAAGCAGGATGTAAAGGAAATTGTAGGCAAGTAAAACAAATAATCAAGTACATCAATATCCGGCAACAAATAGCAAATCTCAAATCAAACAAGTTTGATATCCGCCGTGGCGTGCGGCCCGATCCCACCCTGGTAGTCTCAATCTCGCTGTGGCATACGACCTTATCCCACCCTGGTAGTCTCAATCTCGCCGTGGCGTACGACCCGATCCCCCCTGGTAGTCTCAATCTCGCCGTGGCGTACGGACCAATCCCATAATATAATCAATCATCACTCTGCCGTGATTCTCTTATCACACTAAAATCAAGCCAAGTATCACAACGTTCAAAGACAACAATCCCCATCACACAAGTATACAAGTCATATCTATGCTACGACAGAGGAAAACAATGAGCATGTTGTGTCCTAACTACCCGGACGAAGCAGTAATAGCCACTACGTACGGACTCTCGTCACTCGGTGCGTACGTAGCCCCCAAACAAGATCACATAGCAAACAAGGTTACCTAGAGGGACAATTTCCCTCTTACGAGGTTAGAAATGAGACTCACCTCGATAAAAGCACTCCTCAGACCAAGGACTGGATCAAGAGGTGCGCCCGAAACTCCGAAACTACTCTTGACGGCTCACAACTAGCCAAACATAGCATAATTGAATTAATTTAAGGTTCAAGAAGGAGAATTAGCAAGAATTCCTAAAATTTAACATTCTTGGTGATTTTTGAAATTTCGACGCCGGCCCACGCCTTCGGGTTTTGAAAATTCTTGGAGGATTACATTTCCCGAAGCCTAAGGATCGTAACTACATAATTTATTTAGGAATTTATGGCTAAAAATGAAGTTTCACTATTTTTCCAAAACCCCACATTTTCTATCAATTCCTATGAATTTTTAAGATAATTGGAAGAGAATTTTATTTGAATTTGATGTTAAAATGTCATGAAAACGGACTAGAAATTACTTACCTTGATGAATTTGAACTTGGGCAGCCCTTTCCCTAGCTTGGAGGAGCTCTAATGGAGGTTGGGAGTTGAGGAATGAAGAAGAAACCCGAAATTGAGCATTTAAATACTGCCCGGAAAACCTCTGCGATCGCCAAAGTGGGCCTGCGATCGCATAAGCCAACTGGCTAGACCTCTGCGATCGCGGCAGAGGTCCTGCGATCGCGAAGAGCAACCCTGCCCGGCCCCGCTGAGACACTATGTGATCGCATAGGTAAGCCTGCGATCGCGAAGCTTTGGAACCCAGAACACTGCGATCGCGGAGGGGAGGCTGCAATCGCAGTGAACAATCACTAGCCCGGCAAACTCCTTCTCCGCGATCGCAACGCACCTTCTGCGATCGCAGAGAAGGAAACCAGATAGCAGATTTTCTGGTTTTCCAACTTAGCTCCCGGGGGCCTAAAACACCCCCGAGCCCCTCGGGACCCTGTCCAAAAGCACCGGCAAGTCTGTATTCATGATACGGACTCGCTCGAACTTCCAGAACATGAAAAACAACAACGGAACTCGAAATCAAACCCCAAAACCAAATTAATCAAACTTAAGAACTTTGAAATTCTAGAATTCATTACATTACGCCGAACGGTTCTATACTACTCGGAATGACCCAAAATTCTGCAGACAAGTCATAAATGACTATACGAAACTATTGCCGGTCCCGGAATTCCATTCGGACCCCGATAGCATAAAGTCCCGTTCCAGGCCAAATTCTAAACTTAAGAAAATCATGATTTCCATTTTTGGCGCCGAAACGCTCCCGGGTCATCAGAAACCCGAGTCAAACATACGCCCAAGTCCGAAATCATCATACGGAGCTACTGGAACTGTCAGAACTCGATTCCGA
>MDKH01124235.1:0-12225 GCA_005239495.1 Nicotiana undulata
AAAAAACTATGACCTACTCCTCAGTATGATTTGCTCAAACTCTTCACTAAAACTCTGAGCCAAAACAGACTTACAAAATAAACTCTTTTGTAATCCTAGGACTAACTCTAATCCTCTTTGTATCAACTAGCCTCTAGCTAATTTCTACAGATTTCAAGCTAACTCTAACTTGAACAATGTGTACCTATTACAATTGCTTCTAAGTAAGCTGAAAAGATAAAATGTTAAAACTCCTACTACAATCAACTAGACTCAATACACAACCAATGGAACCGTTTCTTCTAGTTGAACTATAGCCTTTGTATTGCAAAACAATTCTGCTTGCAAAATATCTCTGGAACTTTTGCTTCAGATCTTGATTCACTTTAGTACTTGTGCATCTTTTTTTTCCAGCAGTAATACATTGATTATTTATAGAGTCCGTTTGTTGAGTCCATGATTCAATTCTTATCCAACTCTTCCTTGGTAAACGAGTTTGATTGTAACTCAACTTACTTCCTCTATTTCTGTCCTAGCTGAAATCAACTTTTGTCATCTCTATCAGTTTGCAACATTTTCTTATTAGGAGACATTCTCTTAGTTCTTTGATACTCAGCAATCACTGATATCTCCTAGACTTGTACGATTCTTGTACCAACTGCTTCATTCAGATGCGTATGCTATGATGGACCTGGTTCAACTTGTCACCTTTTGTCAATCTTCAAAACCCATTCAGTGACATGGGCCAACAGAACCCATTCCAAAGAGTCCAATCAAAGCTTAATTAGCCCAGATTATAGGGAGTCAAAACCGTCAAATTCATTGACACTCCTGCACCGATTAGACTTCCACTTGACCAAGAATTAAGCTCGTTGCACATTTATTAACCTTATCTTTAAAAGGCCGTCATTACCTCTCTAATCCCTCACTCTCTCTTCTTCAAAAACATAATCATCGAACCAAGATCATCATTCGTTTCAACCAAAGCGATCACAATCCTTTACTCTCCAAAAGATTCATAATCATGTCTTCCACACCACCCCCTGCTACATCCTCATCAAACACTCCTGAATATAGTGTCACACTTGAAGAAACTGGTTCTAATTCTCCATCACAACAAAGCTCCTCCACTCAATCTCCATCGAATTCTTCTACTACTCAAAACACTCCAGTTCCAGAACCCATTCCTGAACCCACTCCTTCACTCCAAACAGCTCCAGCTGTTACACCAAGCCCTACTCCAGTACCCAGAAAACGACGAGTAAAAATACTAGCTAGGAAAACAGTTGCTCCACCTGTTACACCAAGCCCTCTCTGGCTCTCTTGCTAGGAAATTGAATGATAAGCTTCAGGCAAGCCTGGCCCAAGATTCATAAAATTCAAGCGTGTCTTACAAATCTGCAAATGAGGAAGAAGCAACTGGTTCATCAGACACTGAAAATGTAACCTCTGAAACTACGTATGATCCTGAAATTGTTGAAAATAGGTTCATATTAATTGGGTATGTAGTAGATGTGGAAATACCTGATAGGAGAAGAAAATGTGGTAAACATAAAGAAATTGAGACAGAGGTAGAAGGAAGTTATGAAAGAGGAATAGGGAAGGAAGGTGCCACACTGGAAATTTGTGGCCCCGCTAGTAATTTCTGAAAAGGGTGTCAAGGATTTAGGGGGAAGCAACTCTGGAGAAGCAGCAGCGGGACTGGAAAATTTACAACATGCAGTGGATGAACCTGGTTCATCTATTGAAGAAACATTGGCTGACTTGATGAGAAAATTGGGGGAAAGATACAAACCCAAGAAGAAGAGAACCCCCAAAGCCAATAAAGTTGATACTCTTGTACCAACCAAGAAACACAAAGGCCTCTTCATCTGCTGATGCTCCTGCTCCTAAATGTCGCACTACTAGAAGTGCAGTCAGGCAGAGTGAAGAAGAGATGGAGAAAGCTTTGAGGGAGAGCAAGAAAAAGACAACTGCTAAGGGGAAGGCAAAGGTTGGCGAGCCTGTTGAGGCAATTGAGGTTGATGATGATGAGATGGACCTGGTCCATCATGAGGAACAACTAGATCGGGTTGAGGTTAAGACACCCAAGCCCAAGAAGGCCAAGACTTCTTCAAAGATGTCAGCTTCTGTGTCTGCCAAACCTTCAACCATTGCCAAGCAAACCAGGTCTAAATCAAAGAAGGTTAAAATCAATGATGATGCTGAGTGAAGTGGAGAAGAAGCAGATGAATCTGATAGGGAAACTGATAAGCTAACAAACTTTGGAAAACGTACTATTCTGAAAGGAAAGCTGTTCAGGGATGTTGAAGAATCTTGGATGATTTTTCTTGTGGACACTTTGGATGTGCAGGGTTGGAATGACCTGTTGCTTCATCTTAATGGCGGGCTGGCAAGAAATGAGCTTGTGGAATTCATGGCAAATGCAGAAGTCAAGGATGGAAGAGTTTCCACTAGGGTACAGGGGGTTGAGATCTCTTTTGATGCCAAAGTACTGGGCGAGATACATGGTATTCCCTCCGAGGGATACGATGACTACACCAGACAGAGGTGGCCAAGCTTGGATGGACTCCCTTCAGCCCTTCAAATCACAAGGTTCTTCGGTGAGAATGAGAAGGAAATGCCTAGGGCAGTGTTCAAAAGTGAGATGAGGCCGCAGCACAAACTATTCTTTGAGTTTGTCATCAAGTGTTTACTGCCCAGGAAAAAGCGAAGGCATATTGCAAGTTACATGGATCTCACTCTCATGAAGTGCCTGTACCGTGGTCAGTAGATTAATAGGTCATCCTTCATCATTCAACTACTAGACAAGGTTGTGAATGGCTCCA
The DNA here is from genome assembly GCA_005239495.1 of Nicotiana undulata. Classification (NCBI taxonomy): domain Eukaryota; kingdom Viridiplantae; phylum Streptophyta; class Magnoliopsida; order Solanales; family Solanaceae; genus Nicotiana; species Nicotiana undulata. The sequence goes on from MDKH01124235.1 coordinate 2,808, forward strand.
AGGCACATGCTATACCATATGGGTTCATCCTAACTTTTGTGCTTGCTCACTTCAAGGTACCTGTGAAGAAGGCTGAAATGGCGACTACTAAGGACCACTTTGGGAACAACACGTTACTGACCTGTGACTACATTGTGAATATCCCTGAGGATGAACTTGGTTCATCTAGGAAACCGCATGTGAATAGCAAGGTCAGGAAACTTGTGCATGAAGGTGAGGTCAAGGATGCTGAGATCCTTCGTTTAAAGACTCGCCTTACAGAGGTTGAGGCTGAGCGGAATGCTTTCAAAGCTGAATTAGCTAAGGAAAAGGAGAATAATGAGGGTGTACTGCAACAAATGCTCTCCCTTCTTCAAGCAAAGAATCCAACCTCTCCCCCTTCCCAGCCTTAGGTGTCCAGTGCCCTCCAGAACCCCTATATGACCTAGTTTGGGATTGTTTTGTTTCTTTCTGTTTTTTTGCTCATGGCTGTGAATGTCTTTATTTCTTTTTGTGCTTGGTGCATGAACAATTATCAAATCAATGAATTATACTATTTTGTTCCTGAATTTATCTCAGTTTCTTAAATAGCTTACATTTTTTGGTTTCTTTTGATGATTAATTCACGATTTGCACCTGCAGTTGCCTCAATGGCCATGAATAATTATTAAAGTTCTAGTAAGTTTATCATTTTGCAACTTTTCGATGATGCCAAAAGGGGGAAGATGTGCTTTACGAAAAATTGTGATGTTTATAACCTAATGAACCTGGTTCTCTATGATAAATGCTTAATGCTATAAAAAGTGTCCATGTTGGATTAAAGTGTTTACAGGTATAAGCACAGAGTTTGTCATCATCAAAAAGGGGGAATTTGTTGAATCAAGTCACTGAATGGTTTTGAATAATGACAGATGTCCACACACTTGAACCAGGTCCATCATGGAATACATAGACATGCAGACTAAATGGCACGAGAAGTGTTCACACGCAGGAGATAAATACCATCTCTGAATTAAGGGGTTATCTCCTAAGCGAAAAGATTGCAAATTGATTGGGAGATGGACTTCGTATTCAGATAGGACAAAATCAAGATAGAGGATCAAGGAAGTTGAGATCAACTCAAACTCTTCCACCAAGGAAGAGTTGCATCAGAAATCTACTTTAACGTCTCACCTACTGGTCCTATATATTGTCAAAGTGTTCCTTCTGAATAATGCGCACAAACATAGAAGTGAAACAGGAATTGGGAGAAAAATTACCAACGCAATTTTGCAAGCAGTTCATGTGAAGAATCTATGTGCGACTCAAAAACTACTTGAACCAGCTAGAAGAACCAGTTCCATCTGTTGTCTTTTAGTCTAGGTGTTTGTAGTAGGTGATTACAAATTGTATCTTTCAGCTTTATCTAGAAGCAGTTATAATAGGTACACAATATTCAAGTTAGAGTTAACTTGAAGTTTGTCGCAATTAGCTAGAGGCTAGTTTGCCACAAGGGGATTAGAGTTAGTCCTTAGGTTTAAAAAAGAGTTTATTTTGTAAATTCTGTTTGGCTCATTGACATAGTGAATAGTTTGGGAAAATCCTACTGGGTAGTAGGTCGTGGTTTTTCACCTTTTGAGCCATGTGTTTTCCACGTAAAATTGTTGTGTTCTTTTATTTCTGCAATTATATTCCGCAAACTGTAGAGGTTGGAACACCTAAAAGAACCTGATTCATCTATAAAGACAGCACTCAAAAATTGGACACCACACAAATCATCCCCCCCTCTTGTGCGGTATTGACGTATAAAACATCACACTTCCTTATACTCAATCTAAATCTTCAATCCAATAAGTGACTACATGTCACACTCATACGATCTTCCCGGGTCATTCTCCCACGTCCTTCCACACAGGGTAACAGGTTTGCACATCCATACCGCCGACCATACTGACGCTGTAAAACAAATCAAGAACCCGTAACCAGGATGCAAAGCCTCTTTCATAAAACACCGATCTCAGGTGACACTGAAGACAACACCAGCTTACTCTAAATATTAAAATCCCTTTTTCTCGCTCATCCGAGCTCATGACATCCTTGTTAACACCGAACCGCTATCTCGATCCTTACTTCCTGTTACATATCGTTTACTACACCTAACATGCCAATATGGGATTGCACAAGAATTCCATCATAACTCCTGAACCACTAATAAGGGGAACACTTCATCATATAGAAACCTTTTACTTACCCCAATTCAAGAGAACCATAACAACACACAAGTGAATTCTCACAATCACCCAACATGCAAATCCTTAAGTAGTGGTCTATACCACCATAAACCTTCTGGGATCCGCCTACACCTGACAGTCCATAGTACTTGAATGCTTCCAAATAAAGTCCATTACGGCGACCGACAAGCCTCGCACGCACCGGCACAAACCTCATGCATAACTTAATCACATTGAAGGAACTGATCACTGCCGTACATGTGCCATTTCAACCATGGCTAACCAGTCTATCTTCTTTTAATTATCCTTAATTGCCTTAGAAAAAATAGTAACTCCATTCAACTAATAGCAAAATCAATCCTCACTCATTCCGAGTGGCCTTGATTCAAGATACCATGTTGTCTAAATCCCGCAAACCGTCTCATACCCTCCTGATAATCTTTCTACAATCCGGAGTTTATTTCTCTCACTCCTCCAATACTCTCCTGCTCGCTGAAAATAACATAGAACACTCCAACCATTTTCCCTTTCTCAGAAATTACGCTGCAGAAGCTCGATTCATAATCATACTGCAACCTGAAACCCTTAAACACTGCATTCTTAACTTCGAATACATTAGGACCACTATTGAGAGTCACGGACTGAGTTCTGATAGATTTCCTTGAAGAGATTATGATTTTGAAATTTTACAGAAAGTTGAAAAAGTAATGGTTTCGAAATGATCATACCTGAAGGACTTTTACATCGAAGGTATATTTGAAAAGCACTAGTCTTGCATAAAATGATATTTGGAAGTCTTTTAATGGGAATCATCTTTGGAAGTTTCGTATTTTGAAAGAAACTATGTATTTCGTAATTCTATCTATTATATATATATATATATATATATATATATATCCATACTTTTGGAGAAAGTATGTTTTCAAAGGAAATGTTTCAATACTAAAAATAATTCCATTTGCAAAGATTTCATACGAACTGTTGTTTAAAGGTTTCCACCAGTTTATGGATTTTAAAGGGCTAAGTCTCGATGTGAACAGACGAACGTAGAGTTGAGTTATTTGTGTTCTCTATTGCATTGTGTTTTCTTCCGGTTTGGCTTGTTTCGCTGTCCATTTCTGTGTATTTTTATACTGTTTCGTGATTAATTTCTGTAAGTTCCTTCCGCATTATATTGTCATTGTTGTAAATTATTCCGTGAGGTTTTAGATAGATGTAGCGCTCGGTTATGTTTTTATATTCATGCTAGTTATTGTGTAGACCAGTGGTGTCTTGACTAGTCCTCGTCACTACTCCACCGAGGTTAGTCTTGATACTTACTGAGCACCGTTGTGGCATGCTCACACTACTCTTCTGTGCATTTTGTTGCACAGATCCAGGTATTGATTGTTAGTAGCTGCGCGGATGGTTGCTGAGGAGATTCAAGGTAACCTGCTGCTGCGTTTGCATGTTTCAAAGTCACCTTCTTATAAGTAGTATTAAAGCACTGTTGTATTTATTTCCAAACAGTTGTATTTCGAAGTCGTAGGAGATTCGTAGAGCTTATGACCAATATTACCGATTTTTGGGAAAATTTGTAAATGCTGTCAAGATGTTATATCGAGATTGTTGGTTTTCCTTTTATTATTGTGGTTATTCAATAACTGTTAGGCTTACCTAGTTCCTAAGACTAGGTGCCATCACGATACCCAACGGAGGAAAATTTGGGTCGTGGCAAGTTGGTATCATAGCTCTAGGATCATAGGTGCTACGAGTCATAAGCGAGTTTAGTAGAGTCTTGCGGATCGGTACAGAGACGTCTGTACTTATCTTCGAGAGGCTACTGGACTATTAGGACCTTTTCACTTCCTTCATTCCTATCGTGCGAGTTCATTGATCTTGAAGTTTGAAATTATCGTTCCATTCACTCACCGATGGTGAGGACACGAGCTGCGGTTCCTGATGATGTTACCCTGAAGTAAATGTCGCAAGGGTCAGAGGCAAAGACCGACGAGGAGCGTGTAGTGGGGGGTGCCTGTTGCTACCCCGGACTTCAGGAGGCTTGGGCATAGTTTTTGAGTATAATTGGTACATTAACTCAGGCAGGGTTGATTCTAGTGCGCTAGTTACTTCATGGATAAGGGGAGAAGTTCAGACTCCCACCGTCTACACTCTAGAGCAGCGAGATTATATTGGTCAGGGATCAGTTGTCACGACAGCACGACATATGGTTTCAGTTCAACTGTGGTTAGGGTAGCAGCATTGGAGGAAGAATACCTTGGACTTGAGAGGTACTGGAAGTACCACCCTCCTATCTTTCAGTGGATGGGCGACAGATGGTGCTCAGGGTTTCCTGGAGGAGTGTCATTATATTATTCGTACTTCGGGTATTGTGGAGACGAGCGGAATTGCTTTTGTCACGTCTCAGGTTCAGAGTAGTGGGTTGATCAGTGGTGGAGGCATATGAGTTGGGGTAACCTGGCCGAGTTAGGTTCACTAGCATGGATTCAGTTTTCGGAGATGTTTTGAGGGAGGTTGCACCTCAGTTCCTTCGGGATGTACGTCGCATGGAGTTTGAGTAGTTGCGCAGGGCCCTATGTCACTATTGGAGTATGCCGTTAGATTCAGTGAGTTGGCCAGATATACACCTCGCTTGATTGCTTCAGTAAGGAGATGAGTCTGTAGAGTCATTGGGAGATTCAGACATGATATTCGGTTCAGCAGGACTCGAGGGTTAGAGTAGGATGCCCCGTTTCAACAGGTAGTAGGGGTCGCTCGCCAGTTAGAGAGCATGTGGGACTGGGAGCGAGAGGACTGACGAGATCAGGGAGGCAATGAGGCCTCGCAGATCGGAGGAATCTACTGGTCTGTATTGTGGAGGCAAGGTGCGACATGGTAGAGAATTTTGGGTCAACCAATTCAGTTTGCATTATCAGCTTCGCATGGGGGTTTTCAAGTACCCATGGGTCTCAGAGGATTCGTATTGTATGTTTTCTACAGCTACGACGGCAGAGAGGTTGTTTTGGGTGTGGAGATGTTAGCCACAGGGTGGGAGATTGTTCCAGGATTCCGGCAAGTGTGCTATAGCAAGGTATTCAGGTGAGTAGAGGGCACCCAAGAGGGGGAGGCCTGACCCGTTGATGTGTTTTATATAGTAGGCTGGAGGTCGTTGTGCCAGATATTATCACACATGTATTTTTTGATTTGTTACAGAGGGGCACCAATTGTATTTAACTATAAATCTTTTGGTCAGGACGGGTTTCCCTTATTTGTTGTTTCTTTTATAAGTGAGTTTCATGTTTTGCACTCTATTTTTTTGTTGGCTTCTGTTGGGAGATTGTATGAGTAGTAGCCGTGTCTATCATTGTTCTATTTATTCTTGATAGTAGTGAAACTCGAAGGGAGTCCTTGTTGTTCTTCGTGGTAAGCTGTATGTGATTTTTCTAAGTATTTTGTGTACGAGTTGTGATTTGATACTCCACTAGATGTGAGTTCAGTGAGCGTTATGATTTTATTAGCTGAGATGAATTAGTGGAGGAATTTCAATTGGTGTGATATCCTTTCCGTATGTGATTCAGAGTTGAGGGCGAGGTCCTCGTGATATTTGTGATTCGATATGTTTGGACCGAGCTGAGTACCGCGATAGAAAGTTTATCAGGATGGAATCCTTGTGAATTGTTCATATGCTGTGCTTCTTCCTTTTTATATTGCTTTTGGCAAGTCAATATTGATAGAGAGTTATGCCTATGAGCTTTTTTGATAGATCCTTTATATGTTTCTATTTTCATACTCAGTCATTTCGTTATGGTTTAGAATCGGGTCTTTTGAGAAATGAGTAGAAGGTGAGAAATTGAGATATGAGGCTTATCGGTGGTGATGTGAAGGCTATATTGCAGTTGTGATTGTTCCATCAGGCTTATGTGGGTTTGGGTGACGTGGGATCACCCGCGGGTATGTGTTAGAAGTGTACAATCAGTGATTGGATGAGTTCAAGGTGAATCTTGGCACGTTCGAGGACGAACGTGTGTTTAAGAGGGGGAGAATGTAACGACCCGATCGGTCATTTTGAGAATTTAAGCTTCGTTCGGTGGTGTAAGATCATAAGCAGCTTCACATTTGGTATATCGACCTGCGTACGGGGTTAGATTCAGTTACCGGATAGTCCGCAGTCGAATTGGAAGAAAAAATTCAATTTTGAAAGCTTAAGTGATGGAAGTTGACCGGAGGTTTGAATTTTGTGTAAACAACCTCGGAATGAATTTTGGTTAATGTCAGCAAATTCGTATGATGATTTTGGATTTACGCGTGCGTCCGGAATTGGTTTTGGAGGTCCGTAGAGTGATTTGAGGTAATTTGGCGAAAGTTAGATTTTCGGCGAAATCGGCCGATAGGTGAAATTTTGATATCGGGCTCGGAATGAAATTCCGGGAAGGTGTAATCAATGGCGCCCAATATAAATATTTAAATGTGGAATACTTTAAGTTAATAATTTAAGAACATATTTTAGCTTTCAAATTGTTTTCTACAAAAAAGGAAAATAGAAAAGAAGGTTTGGTTATTTTGGAGATGTGGGGTTATGACCAATCATTACCCAAATTGTTTTTTGACACAATTCAATTTTAATGGGCTGAATCATAATTCGTTCATGAATTTGACCTGTTTACATTTGATTCAACTCGTCTTTTTCACTTTTTAGGTACAATGTAATTATCTGCTCACTGTTGAGTATTACAGTCAAAATAGTTAGACAAATTCCATTCCGTACATTGTCGTTTTGTCTTGGAGAGAGACAAATTAGTATTGTTTCCTCCATTTTTGCTCTCATACATTAAACCCACTTACTATTTTCATTCACACAATTCTGTTTTCAAGAACCATATACTATTTTTGACTATTAGAGTTTTTCTTTTGGGGGATTTGAATGTGTCTTGAGAAATTAATGTAGGTTTGAATAAATATGCAAGAAGGGAAGATGTTATTCGCCAGGCTTGACGATTCCCCCATGTTTCGTCAATAGATCCAATCAATGGAGGAAAGTTCTGAGACTTTGAGGGGTAAATGTCTAAAGTTTTATAAAGGATCTCAAGAGTACACAAAAGGGCTTGGAGGAGACATTCTTGGAACTACTAGTACCTAATGCACTCGATGGCAATAATTTTGTGCTTTGTGATCTTGTGGTTTTTAGAGGGTGTCTTCGTATGTTGTTGAATGATACAGAAGAAAACAAAAATTGAGTTTTGCATGATGAAAGAATATTGGGGTTGAGGAGTCTTGGACCAAATTTAGGATTTGCTGGACTAGAGTTAGTGCACGGTTTGGTGCCATTTTGTTCAGTTAGTGATAATGACGTTGTAGTGAATGTTGATAGAGAGAAGTTGATTGTCTACAACATGAAAAAGGATCAGCGGAGATATATGAAGGTGGGTGGAATAACTGAGAAGTTTGAAATAGCTAGATCTTTCATGGAGGGTCTTGTGTCTCCTATGTTAGGCAAAGGTACTGAGGGTTACGATATTGCTTGATACAATATTCTGAGACAATGTTGTACTCAGTTGCTTTAGTTGATGTTGAGCCGTCAGGAGGTCTTTCGCCCGAGAAGTTCATTTCAGAGTACCGGGTTATTGCCGTCGAGGTAAGTATCTTGCCTAACCTTGTGTGGGGAACTACTCATTAGGATTGAGTCTTCTTTGTTGATTGTAGTCCGTTTATGCGAGGTGACGATTGCGTATTCGGACTTATTTACTAATAAATTGGCCTTTTAAGATTTGTAGATTCTTAGGTTACTTGTGTATGAATTGTAATTGTTACATTTAAATCCTTGGTTGTTAATTTCATCCTTTCCTGTTTAAATTAGAATTACTTGCTTTTGGATTCCTTCGTTGGCTACTTGATCCTAATTGACTTAACTGAATATTCTACCCCTTTTATCATCATGCTTTATTTTCTTCCTAAATTGCCTAATTGACTATAATTAGTGTCATCTAGCCCTATAGTTGATTAGCCGTAGTCGGAACATCTATTTGTTGGTGTCAAGCATGCCCGTGAGTCTCACATTGCGATTTCTATGACTTTTCCCTTAAGTGCTACTTAGGTCTAGTTGTTAAACATTTATGTGTTGGTATTTCCTTGATTTTGCCTATTATTGGGCCCTTGTTTGAGCTGAGTTTTATTCCGTAAAGTTAACTGTTTAGGCGAGATTGGTTATAGTTGTTTCCCTTGCGGGGATGAATGTTGTTTTCATTGTTGACTCCCTTGCCGGGATGGTATGATTTCTATTACTGTTTGTGTTGTTGATGATATTGTTTGCATTGTTGACTCCCTTGCCGGGATGTTGTGATTTATGATTCTTATTGTTGACTTTCCGTGCCAAACTGTTGTTCTTGATATTGTTTGGGTGAGGAAGAGTGTAAAGCACGAATGGTGATGCCGTGTACTTATTGATTGCATTGTGAGGATTAGAGTGTAAAAGCACGACGGGTGATGCCGTGCCATGATATGATATTTAAAAGCACGAAGGATATTGCCGTGCCGTTTTATTTATTTATTGTATTGTGAGGATGAGAGTAAAAGCACGAAGGGTGATGCCGTGTACTTGTTTTGGTGAGGATGAGAGTAAAAGCACGAAGGGTGATGCCGTGTACTTGTTTTGGTGAGGATGAGAGTAAAAGCATGAAAGGTGATGTCGTGCACTTATCTTTGCATTATTGTTTCCATTGTTCTGTTTAATAATAACGGCACTTGTTTTGGTGAGGATGAGAGTAAAGCACGAAGGGTGATGTCGTGCACTTGTTTTGGTGAGGATGAGAGTAAAAGCACAAAGGGTGATGCCGTGCACTTGTCTTTGCATTATATTTCCGTGTTCCTGTTTGATATTTATTGCATTTGTTTAAGAGTTAATATTCCGTTATTTGAATTCGGATATTCATACTGATCTCTTACTACATTCATTGACAAGACTTGATATTCCTCCTGTATTGCATGGCTAGTTTTGAGTTACGGACTGAGTTCCGGTAGATTTACCTTGAGGAGATTATGATTTTGAGATTTTACTGAAAGTTGAAAAAGTAATGGTTTCGAATTGATCATACCAGAAGGACTTTTACATCGAAGGTATATTTGAAAAGCATTAGTCTTGCATAAAATGATATTAGGAAGTCTTTTAATGGGAAGCATCTTTGGAAGTTTCGTATTTTGAAAGAAACTATATTTTTCGTAATTCTATCTATTAAATATACTTATATATATATATA
>ML257326.1:7456-52720 GCA_005239495.1 Nicotiana undulata
AGTTCCTGGAAGAAAATCGATGCTAAAATCAATCTCTCGCTCTAGGGGAATACTTGGAACCTCATCTAGAAACTCATCTACGTAGTCTCTGACTAGTGGAATAGACTGAAGTGTAGGTATCTCAGCATCTACATATCTAACTCGCACAATATGATAAACGCACCTTTTTGAAATCATTTTCCTCGCCTTCAAATAGGAAATAAACCATCCTCTGGGTCTTGTTATATTACCTACCCATTCAAGTACTGGCTTACCCGGGAAATGAAATTCGGCTGCCTTTGCTCGGCAATCAACTGTGTCATAGCAAGCTGCCAACAAGTCCATGCACATGATAGCATCAAAATCCATCATCTCTGGCTCAAGGTTGGCTGAGGTCAGACAACTACAAACTATCACCATACAAACTCGATAAATGCGTCTAGAATAATCAGCCAATATTTCTGGCAATATACCAAGCCTTCCCGTGAAAAATACAGTAATATATGATGAAGTAGATCACGGGTCTATCAAGGCTTAAGCATCGTGAGAGCAAATAGTCAATATACATGTCACAAAGTCTGGTGAAGACTCCTAAACTTGTGGACCCGCTAAAGCATAGATACAGTTTTGATTACCGCCTGAAAGGAACCTCTACCTCTGCCTCGACCTCTGCCAGGAGAAGACTGAGACTTACACCCTGAAGGATGCACGGGCATAGATGATCTGTTGGTTGTGCCATACCCCCAGAATCTCTATTTAGGAAATCTCGCATCATATGCCCTGAGCGCCCACATGTATAACAAGCATCAGAACTTGCTCGATATTGGACAAAGTGTCGTCTACCAAAGATGTCACACCGCAGGGGAAATGACAATGTCTGCATTTAACCTTGCTATCGCTGCAAAATTGATGTCCGTGATCTCTCACCTGGTCTTGACCTAGTATAGCATTCATAAATCTAACCCTGTAAATGAGGCGGTGGAGGCCTAGGTGGCCGTCCAAAGTACTGGGGCTTATAACTACCCTGAGACTACTCTTGAGACCTGAAAAATCTCATCATCTTACGTTACCCTTTCTCACTCTTTTATATACCTTGCTGCTGACGAATGCCCCTTTCTATATTCTTGGCGAATGCCAGAATCTGGGAGATATCCTAACTATCCTTCAATGCGGCAGTAGAACATGCCTCGGTCAATTTTGGGGCTAACCATGCTGCAAACATGTGGATCCTGTCCCGCATAGTAGCAACTTTTGATGGAGATATCTGGCCAATGAGTCAAAATGGAGACTATATTCTCGAACACTCATATTTCCCTCTTGATGGTTAGAAACTAACTGGCTCAAGCCTGTCGGATCTCCCGCGGTAAGTACTAGTCAAGGAAGGCATCTGAAAAATTCTCCCAAATAGCTGGAGGTGCATCGCGTCCCCTAGACCTCTCCCATCCCTCGTACCAAAGGAAAGCTATATCTCGAAGTCGAAAAGCTGCCAGCTCAACTCCCTCTTTCTCCATGGCATGCATAACCCTAATGATCATGTGAAGATGATCTACTAAATCCTGCGAGTCCTCCCTCTAATATGTCTCTTTGAACTATGGGGGACTCAAAGCAATAAACTCTTAGACCCTTGAACTCTCAAATCCCTAAGAAGATCCTGCACTAGCTGATGCCCTAGACTATTATTGGGTCGCTACCAATTGTGTCAATAAATGCACCACACTTTTCAAGTCCTGATCTGATTGAAGTGGAGGGGGAAATGGATGTGCAGTATCCCCAAGTATCTCCTCATGTGGTGGACGAGCCGGTAATGGCTTAGTAGGAATCTCGCCTTGGGCCTCATACCGGGTCCCATCTACTGGGGTACCCTGCTAGTACCCTCACCCGTTGTTGTATCTCTCCTATAACTAGTTGCAGTCTTCCTAGTCACTGCCATCTCTGTATGCAAACACTAGTTCGTAAGTTTAACTCAAATTTCCTATAACTCAATTCTACAGGACGATTTACATTTTAAAGAAGGGTAACCAACTCCTAAATACCCTGTAGTTCCCTACATATATGATGTGGTGCATAACACATCTATAAAAAATACCCTACTAAATACGGCTTGTAGACTCCCTAGGAAAAAACTGCTCTGATACAAAGTTTGTCAGGCTTCGAACTTGGGGGGCGAAACAAGCATATGGTTCCCTAGCGTACCAACTTGAGACTGATGGACTATGAACATACAATGTCATACCTAGGCCATAGGGCCACATTGCAAGACAATTTCCAAAATAAAATATAAAACTTACCGAAAACTAGCTCTAAATGTACATCTATATAAAGTTGGGCCGACAAGACCGTCATAACTACTAAAGCGGACAAACCAACAAAAATATATATATATATACAAGGCCTACAAGCCCAACATACTGCACTAACTGATAGGATATGTCTACAAGCCTCTGTTGATGAATGTACTGTGGTGGGAACCGGGCCCCAAATACACATTATGTACTCAAAGCCCTAGACTTGACAACTTCAAAGGACGTGGAGCTTACCGATCAAGCTGATCACGAACAACACTTACAAAGGAGGTCTACCAATTCATGACATATATATACCCTCAGAAGACAATACTTAACTTGATATAAAGTCTCGATAAGGGAGAATACTGTAACTTATGAGACTAGGATAATGTACATAAACTTTTCTTTTGTCTCGTCATCAAATGCATGTAGTTACATGATCACGCCAAAATGCAGGAAAAGGCTTAGCCTTAACATACCTTATCCCAATATTACCAATCACCACGTTGAACTCGCCTCTTCGTACCTTAATCTACAACAATGATAATAATACAATCATTAAGTTACGAAAAGTATAATAATCACACAACGAACAACAAGCTTATTTTGTATTAAAATGTGCATCATATACTCTATAATACTTACTTTCTCCAAATTCAATATAACACCAACAACACAAGAATACAACAATAAAAACATATATACATTATTTTCCAATCTTATATACACCACAAAATACTACAAAACAGCCCAACACACCCCAATCTTTTCATACACAAAACGACCACCGTAGTAGTGTCAAACAACTCGAAAATGTTACGACGAATGACCATCCCACCATCCTGAATTTTTGTGGTGTTTTTACACACCCTTTCTCCTCCAAAACTCCTTAAAATAGCAGCAAAATACGCAATCTAACAGCGACACAAAATAATCTATTACAAGTTGAATTACTTGAACTTACGGCTTTCGATCACCGTCCCGTGAGTTCTTACAATTATAGAACGAATTTCCATACAGTTCCAGCAAAAAAAAATGAAAGAGGGAAATAAACTTACCTTATTTTTTGAACATCTCTACTCCTATATTGGTTCTTCAACCTCAGGCTTTTTTCTCAAACTAGAACTTGAAAAAAGAGAGAAAATTAATTAGGGTTTTTGTGCAAATTTTGGATAGATTTTTGCAGGGGTTTATGTATGGTTATTGTGCTATATAATAAGTGTTATATTGCAGGGGATAAGCCCTTAAATGGGATATATTGCCAACCCTACTTGTCACGTAGCAGTCTGCGCAGTCTCGCAAAAACACATATATATCTCTACTCCAATGTCGTATCTACAAACGGTTTAATTAGTTAGATGATAGACTCGTAGATATTCAATTTGATGGATGCAACACCTCGTAACTCTAAGTTATTGGGAGAAAATCGCAGTTATATTTTCCCCAAAGTTCAATAAAACTTATGAACGTAACTTGTGATGACTGTCATCGACTTTTGTTCCACCACTTCCTTGACTTCAAAACTTAACACACGACTACCATAAAATTAAAATAAATCATAACATAACATGTGATCATGTTCAGATTCCTAGTCGAACCCCAAAGGTACGGGTTATAACATTCTCAACTTGTCGACTTTCGACGAACTACTATTTTCTTCAATTCTTTTAGCCTCTGGACCTTCCAACCCTCTTTGTACTTGTTGTTCATGATCTTTAATATTTGTAACATCCGCAGTAACATGATATCTTAGTTTATATTTGTCGAGATAGTTAGAGGGTTTCCTAAAGGCTCGAGTAAGTTTTAGCATCATGCAGTACTTAAACGAAAAAAAGAGAAAAAAGTTTCATCATATGGTTGGAAGACCCGGCGTGCCCAGTATCGTGCCTGATGTTAGGAGCCTCTAGGAGCATGGTGCGCCTCCCTTTTCTGCGGGCCATTTTTTCTTCTATGTATAGACCCATATAAAGTTGTAAGTGCTTATGTATTATGATTTAAGTGAAAATGCAATAACTTTATGTTGAAACCGACTTACAAGATATCCACGGATGAATGATCTTAAATGAGGGAGAATGTAACGGCCCAAAAAATTTCGTAAACTTGTAAGCCTTTATAGTGCACCAACTAATTTTTAGTACATCATATTCATATTAATAATGGATAAAAATAAGAATAATATCATTTTAATTTGTGTATATGATTGTAATATGGTTTGAAATGTTAAGGATGTTTGGGTATAGAACGGAGTAGCTTATAGTGGTTTGGAAAGAGTTGGGGGAAAAAGAATGTTCAAACAACGTATGATATGATTTTAAAAGTGTATAACTCCAAATCTATAACAAATTCAGAGATTATGTGTGAACTAATTTGTAACTCTTAGAGTCTAATTTCCAACGATTCAAACCATTCGTCGTTTGGACATTTGTGCACGAAGTTCAGGCCTTATTACTAAGGGGCGATAGTGTAGTCATTGAGGTGCGATTGCAGACATGGTGCACCGGCTATAGTGTCTGACCTTGGGCATAATTTGGGGCATGGGACACCTGTTATGTGACTATTTCACCTTTGAATTTATAAATAACCTTATTTCATGATTCAGTTCATTCTGTACTATTGTTTGTGCTTGAAAGCTTGGATTTGAGGTGTTTTAAGCTAGATCTTCGTCTACAATGTCAGAGTGAGTGCTAACTCATGTTGACATCTATATCATGAATTTATCACTAGATCTACCTTCAAAACATGAATTATTGAAAGAAAATATAGAATGGCCTAAATGTTGATTTGAGTGCCTAAATGGACTTTGATAGAAGTATTAGCATATATATGAACTCTAGGCTTTATGGGTCAATTAGATTTGAAGTTTATTTCGGAGTATGACCATCGGAGCTTAGATTTGACTTTTGGATTTTGCTTAACTTTAAATTATTGGATTTATTTCTATGGTCTTGTTTAACCCTGTTGAGTATACTTTTATTAGATCAATGTTAACTAATGAATTTGGAGAAATAAAAGTTGATTCTTGAGGTTCAGAATAGGTTAGAACAAAGTAAGTTGAGACTTTGATCTCAATAAGGGAAATTTTTCTCAAATTGACTTATTTGTGACATGCTATCTATGTGGCAAATTATGTATAAATGAGGTGATGAGTATATGTAATAACCCGGCCAATTATTTTGAGTATTTTAGCCTTGTTTACCATATTTGATGCCTTACTTATGTGTATTTATGGTTACATAACTTGCCGAGGTGGTTGGTTCGGTTTCTGGGATGTTTTGGAGTGAATTGGGACACACATTCCGAAAGTTGGAGGCTTATGTTGTAAGAGTTGACCGGAGTTTGACATGTGTGTAGATGACTCCAAAATGGTATTTTGATAATTCAACTAGCTTCATATGATGATTTTGGACGTAAGTTGTGTTTAGATTTGGATTTGGAGCTCTGTAGGTTGGTTCAATGCTTTTCGGAGAAAGTAGAAAAGTAAAAGGTTTGGAAGGTTGATAGTTTTGATCGGGAGTTAACTTTGTTGATAGTTCTGGGAGTTGGAATAGGTCTTTTGTGTCATTTGGGACTTGCATAAAAAATTTGATGTCATTCCGGGTAGGTTTGATGTGATTCAACATGAGTTTTGGAAGACGGAAGTTCATTAGTTTATTATGCTTTAATTAGGGTGAAATTCGTGGTTTTGATGTTGCTTTTTGTGATTTGAGGCATTGAGTAGGTTGATGTTACGTTTTTGGGATTTTTTGGAATGGTTGGATGGGGTCCCGGGGCCCCGGGTGTATTTGGGATGGTTTCTGGATTCGTTTTTGGACTTAGTACAATGTTGTTGCTTTCTAATATCTGGTACCTCTTCACTGTGAAGAGATGGACGTAGATGCAGAGGATTTTCAGCAGATGCAAAAAGACTTATGCAATGAGGTTTCGGTAGAAGCGGTTCCGCATGTGTTAAGGTGAGGCCGCAAATGCCGAAGGTCGGAGTTTGTGATGGGAAATGCAGATGCAATGTTTTGAATGCAACTGCAATACTGCAGAAGTGGCAAGTGACCGCAGATGCGGAATCACTGGAAGACCTTATTTTCAAAGGGTTTTGTCATTTTTCATTATTTTTGTTGTGGATCTCGGTTGGAGGCAATTTCTGGGTGAATTTTCACCACAATTGAAGAGGCAAGTGAAGTTATTCAATTTCTATTGATTACCCATGGATTATTTCATCTAGTTTATGTTAATCTAAGGTAGAATTTGGGGATTTTTTCCTATGGTTTTAGAGAATTAAAACGGTTGATTTGAAGGTTGATTTGAGGTTGTACTTGTGTGAAAACATATATTTGGACCCGTATCAATATGGGTCTTCGAAATTTGTGAGTTTTCTTGTGTTATGGGGGTTCAAGCTTGGGGTTAACTTTTTGGGCGACTTTTACATAGTTGATTTGAGACTTTAGTTTTAGCATGTGGCAACGTTTCTGATTTCTTTTATTGATATTATTAAGTTATTTTGACTAGATTCCAGTCGCTCGGGGGCCAATTCACGTGGGAAGGGTCTTTGGAGTATTGATTCGCACGTTATAAGGTATGTAAAATATCTAAACTTGGAATTGAGGGTAATTATTCCTGAGAACTATATATTTTGAGATGTGTTGGGGTGACACACATGATAGGTGACGGGCGTGCATGTGTGCACTAGAGTATTCATGATTTGGATGGACTATAGACTACTGCCGGACTTGTTTTACTATCATGTCTTCTTTTATCCATGTTTTTTTCTACTTGTATGATTATTTGAGTTATGCTTTATCTTAGAAATCATGTCTAGGCTATATACTTATTTTTTTGAGAATGATGGGTCTATTCTTGTTGTTTTGAGATATTTGCCTTAATTGTACAAAAACTTTCGTCATGATGCTATATCCGTGTTTGATATCTCCATCTCATAGCTTTCTTATTTTGAATTCATACATGTTGTTGATGCCTCTTTGGTATAACATCGTTAACTTAGTATCGTGAGATGTAGAGTAATTGATACTTAAGAAGTTGATGACAGAGCTTGGGCCATAGAGCTAATGTGGTATTGATTTTGAGGTGACACGTAAATCAGGCCCATATTGGGCTAATTAGTACTAATTAGGGGCGACGCGTGCATCAGGCCTCACTATTGGAATATGTGATACTCAGTAGAGCTTGGAACAGGATCCGCCCCTGCGGAGTCTAATATAACGACGAGCGCAGGCACAGTGATATATACGTGCAGTGGTGAGGGCTATTTATGCTAGGCACTTGTACAGTGCTGAGTATTGTGGTGTGTGATGGCGATAGGCATTGTGTCAGGACTGTGAGCATGTTGGGTGTTGCTATCCTTGATAGTTTCACCGTGATGATATTGATTTGACATGTGGGATTAGAGATGTACCTTCCTCATGCTAGCTTGTTACATCTCGCGTTTTTCGTACGTTAAAGTTTTGTTTCCGGTTAATTGACATAGACTCGGGGATGAGATTTTCTTGAGATTATAAGCATTAGGTTATTTCAAAGACATGATGAGTAAATTCGTGAAGGGGAGAAGGTAAGCAAATAGAAGAAAACGTGTTTCGTTGAAGGTTGTCGATTTTGGATAAAATACGGGTCGAGCGATGATACCCGATATTTATGGACTAGTACCATACAAGGTACCATATGACCATGAAAGTAAAATGTATAAAGTGTATAAAAAATAAGTAGAATTTTAAGTAATTTAAGACAATTCTTAATTATGCGGGTAATTGATTAATTACCGGGTAACGAGACATTACCTAATTACCTATGAATAAAGATTAAAATTCCCCTGCCCACCCCCACGTGGCAGCAACCACCTCTTAGACAAATGACTCTTAAGTCATTTTGATTAGGTGGAAACCTAATAGGTTAATAACAAGACACTTCACTCAAATAATTTCAATACAAAACAATACTACAATTCAGACATGAGCTTTGCACATTAGTAACGTGAATCCTTACAAATTCCTACAAAAGAATACTACAATCAGATTCTAACATCATTCCTAATAATTTCAACACCAAGACATTACGATCAGAAGTGAATGTTAGAAATTCTTCTTGCAACCAATTCCTACAAAAGAAATCCAACGAGAATTATTAAAGTCTTAGAAACGTAAATATTTTGCGGTTCTAAAGGAGTACGGTGCAACCTTTTCCAAGAATATCTTATAAAAAATTTCCTACTCCGGGTATGTTAAGGCTAAGCCCTTTCTTCATTTTGGCATGATCTCGTAATTACACGAGTTTGATAACGGGGGCATAAAGACAAATTCATATTCTGGAATTTACGTATATTTGTCTAGTCTTGTAAGTTACAATATTCTCCTTATTGGGACTTCATATTCAATTGATTATTTCCTTTTTACAGTCAAGAGAGAAGAGAGTCTATATATACAGTTTTAGAGAATTTTAATTACCATCGAGATTTAATCGATGGGCAGGTCCCTATTGGGCAACCTCTAATCAAATGGTAAGTTATATACAGAGCCTATTGTGGCTGAGCTCCTATGAGAGAATCCAGTTGGTTGAGATATAAATCCTAGTACGGCCGAGCGCCTATGAGCGAGCCTACTACGGCAGAGCAGTTATATATATATATATATATATATATATATATACCGAGCCTTATAGGGCCGGACAATCATTTTACTTACTACATTGAGAGAGTTGAGTCAGTATCAGTAGGTACGCATATGTTCAAATTATCAGTTTAGTTTCAGCCTTCTGTATATTGCCTTACATACTCGGTACATTATTTCGTACTGACGTCCCTTTTTGGGGGTGCTGCATTTCATGCGTGCAGGTTCAAATAGACAGACGGGTAGACCTCCTTTGTAGGTGTTGCCCGAGTTCAGCTTTATCGGTGAGCTCCCCGTCCTTCGGAGTTGCCGGGTCTAGAAGTTTTGTGTACATCTTGTGTATATATGTAGATAGGTTATGGGTAAGTCGGGGTTCTGTTCCGATCACAGTACATCTATTAGTAGAGGCTTGTAGACATATCATGTCAGTTAGTGCAGTATGTTGGGGTTGTAGGCCTTGTACGTTTATTTTGTTGGCTTGTCATTTATAGTAGTTATGACGGCCTTGCCGGCCTAGCTTTATGTAGACGTTTAGTCAGCGTTAGTCTCTATTCAGTTTTATATTTTTCTTTGCAAGTTGTCTTGCAATATGGCTCCTGGCCAAAGTATGACATATATGTCAAGAATTCCCGAGTCGCAAGCTGGAACGCAAGGATAGATGAGGCACCGGGTGTCGGTCTCGCCCCAAGGCTCAGGGCGTGACAAAAGTGGTATCAGAGAAGTTCTATCCTAGGGAGTCTACAAGGTGTATCTCGTAGAGTCTTGTTTATGGGTGTGTGGTGCACCACACTTATAAACAGGAGGCTACATGATATTTTGGATGGTTATTTTTCTTTCTAATCCAGATTGTGCAATAGAACAGAGTCATAAGTATCCACTCCTAATCTTTACCTTATTTATGTTTTTAGTGATGCCTAATATTACTAGATGACAAGCGCAAGCCGCTAGCATGGGTCAGAAGGCTACGAAAGTGTTAGAAAGAGAAATAAGTTACACTATGGAGTCAGACCCATCGGAGATCATGGGTTATATTAAGGAGGATCCATCCGAGGATCCATATTAGTCTTCCATTCGAGGTTTTTCCACCACTCCGGCAACAGATGGGGTGAGAGGAGTTTTGACCTCGCCAAGGTCCTTAGTTTCATCATCACAGCCCGTTGATCAGGGTATGAGGGAAGTGGTGTGCGGATTGGCATAGTCGGGTTCCTCTTAGTCTCAAAATCATGTCAGGGCACCAGCTCTTCGGAGATTCCAGATAGACCACAGTCTTGGGAGACCGTCAATCAAGGTTCGTCTGTGTATGTTATGGGATATGCAAAAGAAGAGGATAATAGTCGGGCCAAAAGGAGGAAGGTAATTGATAAGGATATGAAGGTTCCGCTTCGAAGTGTGTATGATCGAGGTTCTCATATAGGAAAAGGTAAGGATCCTCTACTGTAGACTTCCTCCAGATGTCACCTATTGGTTGGTGAGTTCCACCTCTTCTTGGAGTATTACCAAGGGTTCTGAATGTGTTAGGTTGTTTTATGAGGACGTAGGGAGTCCCGTCCCGACTTGTATATATTATGGTTATATTTTCTTAGAGGTTTTGCAGACAATATCTTGTATATAGTTTTGGGTATGACATTTCTACGGCCTTGTCGGCCCTTATGTATCCATATACAACTTTTGTTTTGAATAAGTTCTGCGAATTAAGTTCTAATATTGTAACGTAGCCCGTGATAAATTTGATAACAAATAAGGATGAGGTACGTGGCGCTTGGTTGGGTAGAATTTGATGTTATAATGGGTATAGATTGGTTGGCTTCTTGTTATGCTAATGTTGATTGAAGATCAAAGGTGGTTCGATTCTAATTTCCAGGAGAGCCTATTTTTTGAGTAGAAAGGTAATACAACATCGCCGAGAGGTAGATTTATTTCCTGTCTTAAGGCAAGGAAGATGATCAGAAAAAGGTTATGATTATCAATTAGTTCGGGAAAATACTTTGAAAGTAGAGTCACCAACCATTCAATATATCCCTATGGTTAATGAGTTTTCGATGTTTTTTTTCAATAATTTTCCAGGTCTTCCGCCAGAGCAAGAAACTAAGTTTGCTATTGAACTAGTACTAGCTACTCAACCAATAACCATTTCTCCCTACAGAATGGCACCCGCAGAGCTAAAAGCCTTGAAGGAACAACTAAGGGACTTTCTTGAAAAAGGCTTTATCAGACCTAGTACATCACTATAGGGAGCACCTTTGTTATTTGTGAGCAAGAAAGAAGGTTCCTTGCGGATGCATATTAATTATAGACAGTTGAATGAGGTGAAAATCAATAATAAGTAACCCCTCCCGAGGATTGATGATTTATTTGGTCAGTTGCAATGTGCCAAGTATTTATCGAAGATAGACGTGAGGTCTGGGTACCCTCAAGTAAGGGATAAGGAGAAATATATCCCGAAGGTAGCATTCAGAACCAGATATGGGCACTTCGAAGTTCGTGTTATGCCATTCGCTTTGACTAGTGCCCTAGCAATATTAATGGACTTGATGAACCAAGCGTTCAGACCCTTTCTAGATCTATTTGTGATTGCATTGTTTGATGATATACTAGTGTAATATCGTTCAGAGATTGAGCACGCAGATCATTTGCATACTATGCTCAAAGTTTTACCAAAAAGGGAAGTTTTATGCAAAAATCTCTAAATGTGAATTCTGGTTGAATTTTGTAGCTTTCCTTGGGGCATATCATTTCAAGTGAAGGTATTCGGGTTAATACACAAAATATTGAGGCAGTAAACACTTGACCTAGACCCATGACACCGACGGAGGTTCGTAGCTTTCTCCGATTGTGATGTCTCGCTTGATGTTCCAAAATAACATAAGGAACTCTATGGTGCAAGCAAGTTGAAGGAAGGTTACGAATAAGTATAAATAGATATGAGTAGGTCGCAAGCTAAAGTATGGTAGAGAGACAAGATTTTAGGAAGACGGGAGAAAGGATAAGAAAAGATAAGTGGAAAGGTGATGAGAATGGATAAGTCCTTTGAGTTAAGCTCATAAGAGAGTTGATGGTTTCTCTAAGTTATATAAGGCTCAGTATAGCATGAATGAACTCAAAGGAGTCTAAGACTAGTAGCATTTAGAAGAGATGGAATGTTTCCTCGGTAGTGGAACAAGGGTATAATCATGATAGATGAAAGATGAAGTTTGGGCCTTCAAAAGAGCGAATTTCATTAATAGAAAAAAATTAGAATACCCATGTAAGTTAACTCAGAAGGGAGCTAAGTTTCAGTGGACAGACGCTTGCAAGCAGAGTTTCCAGGAGCTTAAGAACATAATGACTTCAGCGCCAGTTCTAGTACTTCCAGAGGGTCCAGATGGTTATGCCATGTATTGTGATGCCTCAGTTGTCGGGTTATGATGTGTCCTGATGCATCATGGGAAAGTAATTGTGTATGCTTCAAGGAAATTAAGGAAGCATGAGCGTAATTATCCGACCCAGGACCTCGAATTAGCTGCAGTTGTCCATGCACTTGAGATATAGAGGCATCATTTATATGGCATTCATGTTGATGTATTTATAGATCATAAAACCCTGCTATATATCTACTAGAAGAAAGAATTGAATTTGCGACAGAGTCGACATCTTGAGTTATTGAAAGATTACGATGTAACATTCTCTACCATCAAAGCAAAGCTAATGTGGCAGCAAATGCCTTTAATCGCCGATCTATGGGTTGTTTGGTACATGTAGAGTCCGAGAAAAGACAATTAACTAGAGAGATTCAACAATTGTCTTGTCTGGGGGTTCGGTTAGTAGACTCTGGCAATGGGGAGTAGTACTCCAAAATACTGCAAAATCATTTCTCATAGCTGAAGTAAAGGAGAAACAGTACGAGGACCCAGAGTTGGTCGAGTTGAGAGAGCGAGTTCCGCATCAGAAGAAGCCATTGTTAGAACTCAAGGGAGATGGGGTTCTCAAATACAGAGGTCATTTGTGTGTTCTTGATGTAGCAGGGCTATGAGACAGGATTATGTCAGAGGTTCATTATTCATGGTACTCTATTCACCATGGGTCGACGAAGATGTATTATGACATTAAGCATGTGTATTGGTGGGACGATATGAAGAAGAACATTACTGAGTATGTCGCTCAGTGCCTTAGTTGCCAGAAGGTGAAGATAGAGCACCAGAAGCCCACAGGGCTAATGCAGACTATAGAGTTCCCGACATGGAAATGAGAGGCGATAAACATAAACTTCATCATGGGTTTACCTTGTTTTCATCGCAACTTCGATTCCATATAGGTGATAGTCGATAGGCTCACGAAATCAGCTCATTTCATACCGGTCAGATCTACATATACAGTAGAAGATTATGAAAAACTATATATTAAGGAGATAGTGCGACTACACGGAGTACCAATATCAATTATATCTGACAGATGGGTCCAGTTTACAACACATTATTGGAGGTCAGTCCAGAAAGGTCTAGGGACTCAGGTGAATCTCAGCACAACTTTCCATCCACTGACTGATGGACAAGTCGAGCGCACACTTTAGACGCTCGAGGATATGCTACCAGCATGTGTATTGGATTTTAAAAGAAGTTGGGATGAACATCTACCTCTTATCGAGTTTGCATATAATAATAGTTACCACTCCAATATCCAAATGGCTTCGTATAAGGCTTTGTATGGGCGTAAGTGCAGATCTCCTATAGGATGGTTTGATGTTTAAGAATCTGGGTTACATGGGCCAGACCTAGTTCAGCATGCCATAGAAAAAGTAAAGCTCATCCCGGAGCAACTGTTGACAGCTCAGAGTCGTCAGAAGTCATATTCTGACGTGCGGCAACGAGATTTAGAATTCGGGGTTAATGACTAGGTATTCTTAAAGGTGTCACCTATGAAAGGGTCATGAGGTTTGGCCAGAAAGGAAAACTTATCCCACGGTATATTAGGCCTTATAAGATCATTTAGAGAGTGGGTCAAGTAGCTTATAAGCTAGGAATTTCCCTCGGAATTGGAGTCTGTCCATCCGATTTTTCACGTTTCTATGTTACGAAAGTGCATTGACGATGCTACCGGAGTAGTGCCCACGGATGATGTACAAATTATAGAGGACTTTTCATACGAGGAAATTTCGGTTGCCATCCTAGACCGACAAATCCGCAAGCTACGGAATAAGGAGGTAACTTCTATGAAGGTCTTATGGAAAAGTAAGAATGTGGAAGAGATGACGTGGGAAGCGGAGGAAGAAATGAAGTCTAAATACTACCAACTATTTCAAACTTGAGAGATGGCTCGAGGCAGGATACCTCAGCACAACTCTATTCAGGCCAGTAGGTCCTCAGGTAAGCTCTTATTTTTGACTTTGCGAATTTTGATAATAGACAGCTGCGTGAGGCCAAGTGTGGCATGTATAGTATGTTTTCTGGCTGTGTGCAGGGTGGTTTTAGTCTAGTGTACGGAGAAGACTCTGGAAAAATTCTCCCAAAGTATCTAAGAGTAAACATTCGAGGACGAATGTTTCTAAGGGGGAATGATGTTACATCTCGCATTTTTCGTACGTTAAAGTTTCGTCTCCAGTTAATTTACGTAGACTTGGGGATGAGATTTTCTTGAGATTATAAGTATTAGTTTATTTCAAACACATGATGAGAAAATTCGTGAAGGAGAGAAGGTAAACAAATAGAAGAAAATGAGTTTCGTTGAAGGTTGTCAATTTGGGATAAAATACGGGCCGAGCGATAATACCCGATATTTATGGACTAATACCATACAAGGTACCATATGACCATAATAGTATGATGAATAAAGTGTATCAAAAATAAGTAAAATTTTAAGTAATTTGAGACAATTCTTAATTATGCTGGTAATTGGTTAATTACAGGGTAACAGGACATTACCTAATTATCTACTAAGTTGATAAAGATCAAAATTCTCCTCCCCACCCCCACGCGACAGCAAGCCACCTCTTAGACAAATGACGCTTAAGTCATTTTGATTAGGTGGAAACCTAATAGGTTAATAACAAGACACTTCACTCAAATAATCTCAATACAAAACAATACTACAATTCCGACATGAGCTTTGCACATTAGTAACATGAATCCTTACAAATTCCTACAAAAGAATACTACAATCAGATTCTAACCTCATTCCTAATATTTTCAATACCAAGACATTACAATCATAAGTGAACGTTAGCAATTCTTCTTGCAGCCAATTCCTACAAAACAACATCCAACGAGAATTATTAGAGTCTTAGCAACGTAAAACTTTTGCGGTTCTAAAGGAGTACGGTGCAACATTTTCCAAGAATATCATACGCATTTTTCCCTACTCCAGGTATGTTAAGGCTAAGCCCTTCGTTCATTTTGGCATGATCGTAATTACACAAGTTTGACAACGAGGCATAAAGAGAAATTCGTATTCCGGAATTTACGTATATTTTTATAGTCGTGTAAGTTACAATATTCTCCTTACTGGGACTTCATATTCAATTAAGTATTTTCTTTTTCCAGTCAAGAGAGCAGAGAGTCTATATATACTGTATTTTCATTACCATCGAGCTATTACTGATGGGCAGGCCCATATTAGGCAACCTCTGATCACATGGAAGTTATATACCGAGCCTACTATGGCCGAACGCCTATGAGCGAGCCCATTTGGTCGAGATACCGAGCCTAGTGTGGTCGATCGCCTATAAGCGAGCCTACTACGACAGAGCAGTTATATAATATATCGAGCTTTATAGGGCCGAACATCTATTCTACTTACTATATTGAGAGACTTGAGTCAGTATCAGCAGGTACACATATGTTGAGATTATCAGTTCAGTTTCAGTCTTCTGTATATTACCTTACATACTCGGTACATTATTTCGTACGGACGTCCCTTTTTGGGGGCACTGCATTTCATGCGTGCAGGTTCAAATAGAAAGACGGGTAGACCTCCTCTGTAGGTGTTGCCCAAGTTCAGCTTTATCGGTGAGCTCCCCGTCCTTCGGAGTTGCCGGGTCTAGAAGTTTTGTGTAAATCTTGTGTATATATGAAGATATGTTATGGGTAAGTCGGGGTCCTGTTCCGATCACAGTACATCTATTAGTAGAGGCTTGTAGACATATCATGTTAGTTAGTGCACTATGTTGGGGTTGTAGGTTTTGTACGTTTATTTTGTTGGCTTGTCAGTTATAGTAGTTATGACGGCCTTACCGGCCTAGCTATATGTAGACGTTTAGTCAGCGTTAGTCTCTATTCAGTTTTATATTTTTCTTCGCAAGTTGTATTTCAATATGGTGTTGCCTCAATAGGTGTTGCTCGAGTTTAGCTTTATCGGTAAGCTCCGCGTCCTTCAGAGTTTCTGTGTCTAAAAGTTTGGTGTACATCTTGTGTATATATGTAGATAGGTTATGGATAGGTAGGGTCCCTATTCCGATCACAGTACATCTATCAGTAGAGGCTTGTAGACATATCTTGTCAGTTAGTGCAGTATGTTGGGCTTGTAGGCCCTGTACGTATATTATTTTGGTTTGTCAGTTAAAGTAGTTATGATGACCTTGCCGGCCTAGCTTTATGTTGATATTTAGTCAGCGTTAGTCTCTATTCAGTTTTATATTTTGTTTCACAAAATTGTCTTGCAATATGACCCCTGGCCAAAGTATGACATTATATGTCCAAAACTCTTGAGTCGCAAGTTGGTACTCAAGGATAGATGAGGCACCGGGTGCCGGTCTCGCCCCCAGGATCGGGACGTGACATATCTAGTAGAGGATATGTCTTACTTGTGTTGGGCTTGACTACTATATTTGGAAAGTCATGTTAAATTTTTTGTAATTTATGAATGAGTTGAACCTGACATCATTGAGTTATTTACTTTACTATTTCCCTTACTTTCTTAATTGCTATTAATTTATTATGTTGGTCACTGACTATTTCATCTAAGCTCGTCACTACTTTTAAATCATGTTTAGGTTGGTTACATATTGAGTACCTGGGGTCAGTACTAGTACTATATTTTGTACTTCTAGGCGCTGCGATTGTTAGAGTTCGCACCGAAACTAGTTGAGGAGACTACGAGGTAGCTGCTATGTCATTCACAAACCTTTGAGTTTTCCTTCATTTAAAATTATTATTACTATTCTATTATTTAGACAATTGTATTGACGATTTGGCCTTGTATTGTGACATTCAGTAGTGCTCATGTACTCGTTAAAACTAGATCTTTGGGACGTTTGTAGTAGAATTTTCGTTGTTATCCTCCGTTATTTTCATGATATTTCCACTGTTGAGATTTTTAAGTCATGTTTCATTGAGCTTGTTGTTATTGTGAAATTGTTCGCTTGCCTAGCAAGTAGTGTTAGGCGCCGTCGCGGCTCCGGTGGGAGTTGGATTGTGACAAGTTTATATCAGAGCACGAGTCATGCGCAAGCTTAGTAGAGTTTGTAGATCGATATGGAGACATCTATACTTATTGTTTACCTTGAAAATGGTAATTATAACTATATTTGATTTTGTGGTTCTAAAAATATGTGATTTATTTTAATACTAGTTGTTAGGAAATAGATGCTAAGTCTGAGTTAGGAAAATGAGATTAGAGCGAGAGAAAGTGGTGATATGCAAACCAAGCAGGCGTGAGACAGGGTCTCGAGCTGGCCGAAGCTGGGCCTCGAGGTCGAGTTGGTATGCCTAACAAGGGGTGATCGAGGAAGAAGTAACAGTATTAAGGGCCTCGAGGATAGACTTTTTATGATCAATAATGAGAAATAAATGAAGAAAAATTAATGAACACAATAAATGGAAGTAATAAATCAGTGAAACAACTATGGAGTATGTTTAAGTTAGAGAGCAGAGAATGTTCTTGTTCTTGTATTGAATATCACGTGTCCAAAAAATGATAAGGGTCCCCTTTATATAGGAGGAGGAATCCCAACATGGTACATGTGTAATTATTACAAAGAAAAATAGCTGGTACAACTATTTAATGGTTCGGTACGGACTTGTACTATTCTTACAGGCGTTGTCAGCTTTAACCACCTGCTCTTGGGAGTTTCCTGCTTTCCCATGACGGTCCTCGATCTGTATTCTCCCTTGAAGTATGTCGATCCATAGATATACTCCCTAGAAGAATGAACCTTGTGGTTAATCTTCGGACTCTACTTCGATACAATCGAGACCGGGCTCGGAATGATGTTGAAACCTTAAAATCGGTCACTCCCGGTTTTGACCGTATACAGATAGTCCCCACGTTTCTTGGAGTGAAAAGACAAGAAACAGTCTGTATTCTCCAACTCTTTAATGCTTCCATCAATATGTCAGTTACGCCATATCAAGCGATTGATGTGACAAAAAGGATGCTCAAAAGTCACGTTCGTACTGCTCTTGAAAATCCTTCGAATTGATTACAATGGTTGGATATCTTTTCGCCTCCCCTTACGTACATGACTGGCTCCTACAAATACTCATTCCTTCGCCCTTTAATTTTTAGTGCATCTTCAAGCCTTCAAAAGAGTTCTTCCTACTTTTTCTTGTGTTCTTTCCCTATTTACATTTGCTCCTTCCCTCTGAAACCTTTCAGCAATAATGGTGAAGACCTCCAAAACTGTCTCTCCGGTTGGTAAGCCTTCCTCTTCTTCATGCTCGTCTAAGGGCAAGGCGATAGTACCCCCTCGTCTCGAGGAGTGCATCCCAGGACCCTGCGAAATAACATCCGATTTCAAGGTTGACAAGCCTTCTTCGAAGCCGGGACAGTGCGAAACCATATCCCGATATATTAGCCTAATAACAGACACCGAGAAGGTGAAAACCAACTGTCACTGGGGCGATGCGGTGCTGGTGGAGATTCCCTCTCGAGGAGAGGACATAACGACATACAGGGCCAGCTTCCTTAGTGTGTATACCTTTCCATTTACCTTTGGTCCGGTAGAGCTATCCTCGTCATTAATAGACCCCGTGATCCTCGACTTTTACAAGCAATATCTGGTGACTCTCGGACAAATCCATCCATCATTTTGGCGTATTGTTTATATGATTAGGCATTTTGCAAACATGGTCGAGGGGATGCCTTTTACCCTTGATCACTTGATCAGAATGTACAATCCCCAACTTTACCAGGGTTGCCTGATTAAGCTCCAACTTCAAGCCCCGGAAGCTTTCTTTGCTTGTACCGACGAGGTCAGGGACAGAGGGTGGATGAGCCACTTTATCCAAGTTAGGACCTCGGAACTGATTCCAGAGGAGAAGATGATGTTCCCTGAAGAGTGGAACATGAAACGTAAGTGAATACGTTAATTAAGTATTTTCTTTTTCTTTTGGATCGGTTTTCCAACGAACTAACTTCCTCCGATGATGTAGCTGTCGTGGTGCATCCCGACGCGGTTAAGGATCTCCTAGGCTGGGTTCACCAACTAGATTAGACTTTCCCGTATGTTGAGCGCGTGTGGCGTGTCTAGGGCTTGACGGGAAGGTAAAAATCACAGTGAGTTCTTACTTCTGCCGTACTTGAATCTCTCAAAAAAAGAATCCTCGATTGTGCCCTCATTCCTTGTGTGTATATTTTGTATTCGTGCAGGTCTGGGAGAGGCCTTCTTGATGAGAGAAGCATTGCATGGGGAAGCGGATACCCCGAAACCTGACAAAGAGAAGAAGAGACGAAGGAAATCGCCGATCGAGCCTTCGAAGTCAAAGAAGGCCAAAGTGGGAAAACCTAAGGCTGATTCAGTGACCTTAACCCCAGAGGTATCGGAGAACCCCCGAGCTGAAGGCGAGCTGAAAAATTACTCCTTGGTAGCACCCGTGGGAAGAAGAAGCATGATCGTTCCACATCTTGCTGAGCCGATGGCTGTTGAGGCGGAGGCTTCAAAATCGGAATTTGATGTCATTGTTATCCCACCTCGGGCCGAAGAAGCTCTCGAGGTTGGATCGGATAGAGTCTCTGAGCCGGTAGACAACCAAAATACTCCCCGAGCCCGGGGCACTCGGAAGGCGAGTTGGAGGAGCCTAGTTCTGAATCTCTCCAGAAGCAAAGGAATGCCCCAATCGATCTAGTCGGGGTTATTGAAGTAAGTGATTCTCCACCGGGCCCAAAATTATCTCCAAGGGAGATACGATATGCCCAAAAAATAGTGTCTCCCCGTGTGGGGGAGTCCATCAGTGATAAAGACGTGTTTTAAGGACTCTTCACTGGAGTTGAGGAAAACCCCGAGCTTAACACCTCACTCATTTTTCATGAGGCCGAGAGGCTTTGCAAACATGTAATCTTTCGTAGACTGTGTTCAGAGCTCTGATCTTTATTTTTCTAATTTTGTTTCCTTTGCGCTTTCAGGCCATAGTGCTTTACAATCAGGCCCTTGCTAAGTTTCAAGCCGAGATGACCCATTATGAAGAAGAGTGCAGGAGGCTGTCATCGGAGGATGATCATCTTAGAGCTGTTTTTACCAAGAAGAAGGAGGAACTCTGTGAACTACGGGCTCGTTTTCAGGCGGTGTCTAGAGAGTGGACCGACCTTGTTGAGAAGGTAATACAGTCTCCATTCACTTTTATTTACACGCTTTCCCAACTTTATCATTTAACGTTGTTGGGTTGGTTCTTGCAGCTTGAGAAGAAAAATACCCTGATGAAGGAGGAGCTCCGTGCCAGGGACACCGAGATTCTCGGGCTCAAGCAGCGTGTGGATGAGATAGTCTCAGAGACAGATACCCTCCAGGGGAAGTTGGCCTCAGTGGAGCATCATCTTCAGGATGCGAGGGCGGAGAGTAGTAAGTATACTGACATCCACACTAAATCGGTTTCCGCACTATTTGCGGCCAGGGCTGAAGCCGATGCGCTCGTATCCTCGTACAAAGAGGATGTTGTTGGTGCAAATGCTCAGACTAGGAAGGTGTCTGAGGAGGCCGATTTGAAATTGACCCGAGCCGTGGAGCATTCCCGATTAAAATATCGGAGGCAGGCTCTCGAGGACATACATGCAGGGGGCATCGATCTGTCTGCTGAGATCAAGAGGGTGAAGACCTTAGATGAGGAATCGACGGCCCTGCTTACTTCTGAAGGTTGTTCGAGCAGTGGCTCAGAAGAAGATGAAGACGAAGGTGAGGTCCCTAAGGGGGAAGAGGTCGTCAAAGACCTGGGGGCCGATGGCCAAGCCGTGGAAGGAACAACCTCCAAGAGTGCCATTGAAGGCACAACCTCCGAGGGAGTTGTTGAAGGCTCAACCTCTAAGGGAGACATTGAAGGAAAAACCCTGGTGGTAGATTAGGTTTTTATTCGTTCTCCTTTTTGTGTAATGGCTCCAGGCATGAGCCTTGTAAATACACCCTTGTGAACCTTCAATATAAAAGGCCTTTTGTTTTTTGTCATTTCTCATCTTTCTTTTGCTTTTTTGAAATAGACTGTGATGTTTGTTGATAATTGGTCCGAAATTTTGGACTTCAAAATAAACCTTAGGTTTTGTCTCTTGATGAGCAATCAGTAATGGTCGATAGTTGACTGTTTTGGGGATCAGTCCCCGAGTCAAGTTTTGACTTGAGATCATCGACCCTTAGGTTTTAAAATCGACCTCGAGGCCCTTCAGGCTGGCCCTTGGGCTCTTACGCATTGGCCCTTAGGTTCTTTAGGCTATCCCTTAGGCTCTTACGCATTGGCCCTTAGGCTCTTTAAGCTGGCCCTTAGGCTCTTATGCATTGGCCCTTAGGCTCTTTCTAGATCGGCCCTGAGGCTCTTTAGGCTGGCGCTTAGGCTCTTACGCATCGGGTCGGTACGACCTCTAATATGGCTATAGTTTTCCCTCCGTAAAGACTTTTTGAAGTTTTTGTGTTCGTTTGACTCTTCGACGACTTCGACAAGAACCTCGTTTATGAGTCGTTATGTGATGATAACTGAGAACCTCGGAAGGTTCGCTCAAAGGTTGATTGTTTTGAACCCTTTTCATTGTTAGGAGCTGATATGATCGAAGCTCTCTTGCTTATGCCGAGGGTATCCTTATTAACTAGTTCTTTTCAAAGCATTTTCGAAGTAATTAAAGGACTGTAAGGATTGTAATTTTAGTTTGGCCGGAGCCTTATGACCGTAGTTAGTGTGTTTCGTCGTAGCCTTTTAATCCTCGAGTGAGATTGCATCTGCATCTATATCGAGGGTATTCCCTTTTAGGGATCTAACAAGTTCGAATATATATAGCCTTGGCCTTAATTTCGGGGTTACGCCTTTTTAAGGTCTTACAAATTTGTACATGCCTTGCTTGAGGTCTTACAGGTTCGATGTTGCCTCATTGAGGAATTATGAGTTCAACTTTGCCTTGATGAGGTCTTACACATTTGGTGTTGCCTCGTCGAGGGCTTATATCTTTAAGCATGCCTCGTGGAGGTATTATACATTCGCAGTTTCCTCTTCGAGGTCTTACGAGCTCGAAGTTGCCTGATTAAGGTCTTACGACTTCGAGATTTGGTAGCTTGATGAGCTGGTTGTCAATGACAGTCCCCGAGTGCTCGAGGATTGTTTGGCCTTTGAACCATTTTTTGTGAAAATAGCAAACTTCTTTGAAGTGTAAAACGTTCTGGTGATAAAAGATACTCCTTCGATTACTTGGTACAAGCATACATGTTTTCTCCATTAAGGGTTCGATTATTCTACGCGGACACGGTTCATTTGGCCCTTTGGTCTGATGCATCGTTCTCCTGTCGAGACCCTTTTTGGCACATTTCAATTTCTTCGAGGAGGTGATCTCCCGGGGGGATGCCCCCCTAGTATTTGAGGTTGATTAAAAAGAATCCTTGAAGACTTGTTGAGTTTTCATTAGGTAGCATATAAATGTTGTCTCGTTAAAAACTTTGTCGGTAAAACTCTTTTGGGATAAAACCCGATCTCAGGGAAAAAGAGTGCAACGCATGCTTTAAAACCCAAGGTCTTCGAGTTCAAGTATGTCTTGGTGTCTTCCATCGGTCACCTGTAAAATTTAATGTGAAGCACAAAATGGAAAGGGAGAAGGTTATATCTTAGCAATAATATCGTTTAAGCATTGATATGTTCCAATTGATTGGATGTTGCTCGCCTTCCATGGTGCCGAGTTTGTAGGATCCTTTGATGATTACTCCGAGGACACGGTAGGATCCTTCCAACCTTGGGCCTAGCTTCCCTTCATTTGGGTTTCAAGTGTTGTGGGTGAATTTCCTTAGGACTAAGTCCCGACTCCGAAATGTCGGAGGTTTGTTCTCCTGTTATAAAATCTTTCGATCCTTTGTTTTTGGGCGACCATTCAGACCAGTGAAGCTTCTTGCTTTTCATCTAATAGTTCGAGGGCTATAGTCATGGCCTCATTGTTTCAGTCCTCGGTGGCATGTCGAAATCCGGCGCTTGGCTCTTCGACCTCGACTAATATCAAAGCCTCGGACCCATACACCAAATATAGCGTCTCTCATGTGCTCGATTTCGTAGTTCTTTGATACGCCCATAACACCTCGGGCAGCATTTCTCTCCATTTTCCTTTCGCATTTTCTAACTTCAAGTTTTGAATGATGGTCTTATTTGTGGATTCAGCCTGACCATTTGCACATGGGTGGTAGGGCGTTGATAGGATCCTTTTGAATTTGTGATCGTCGAGGAACTTTGTCACTTTGCTTCCGATGAACTGCTTCCCGTTATCACATGTTATCTCGGAGGGGATCCCGAATCGACACATGATGTGATCCAAGATTAAGTCGATGACTTCTTTTTCTCTTATCTTCTCGAAGGCCTGAGCTTCCACTCATTTTGAAAAGTAGTCAGTCATAAATAGAATAAATATAGCTTTACTTGGTGCCGTTGGAAGGGGACCGACGTTGTCCATTCCCCATTTCATGAACGGCCAGAGCGATAAGACCGAATGTAGCTGTTCACCGGGGAAAATCTCTAGAACTTGTCGCATTTTCGGACGAATTCTTTGGTGTCTTTCTCCATTCTATCCTAATAGTAACATGCTCTGATCACCTTTCCGCAGATGCCCTTGTGGATTTTTCGGAGCACATAATCAGAGTCCCCAGGTCCCAAGCATACTTCTAGGGGCCCATCGAAGGTCCTTCTGTATAGAGTTCCATTTTCGTCGTGTGAGAACCGAGCTGCTTTGGTTTGCAGGGCCCTAGGTTTCTTTGGGTCCGTGGGTAGCTTCCCACTTCCATAATAATCGATGTACTTGTTTTGTCTAATCCCATGTCAGACTGGTAGAGTTGATCTCGGTGTGGACTTCTTCAATCGCCGATTTAGATAGCTGAACAGCAGCCCCGGGGAGTATGTCATCGTCTTCGACAGATGATCCCAGGTTAGCGAGTGCATCGGCCTCGTTGTTTTTCTCTCTAGGTATGTGGACTAGAGTCCATTCTTTGAAGTGATGCAAAGTGATTTGAAGTTTGTCTAAGTACCTTTGCATCATGTCTTCTCGAACCTCGAAACTCCCATTTACCTGGTTCACTACTAGAAGGGAATCACATTTTGCTTCGATGACTTCTGCTCCCAGGTCTTTGGCCAATTCGAGACCTGCAATCATAGCTTCATATTCGGCTTCGTTGTTAGTCAACTTTGCAGTTTTTATAGACTATTTTATCATGCTGCTCGTGGGTGGCTTCAGAACTATGCCGAGCTTGGATCCTTTCACGTTCGAGGCATTGTTAGTGAATAAGGTCCATACCCCATATAATGTGCCCGTTGTTAGTAAGAGTTCTTACTCTACCTAGGGCACAAGGACGGCGTAAAGTCGGTCACGAAGTCCACCAAAATTTGGGACTTGATAGCCATTCGGGGTTGATATTCGATATCCTACCCCCCCCCCCCCCCCCCCCACGAGTTTGATGGCCCATTTGGCTAGTCGGCCCGATAATTCGGGTTTATGCAATATGTTTCGAAGAGGATATGTTGTTAAAACACAAATACGATGACATTGAAAATAAGGCTTCAATTTTTGAGATGCACTTATTAATGCAAGAGATAATTTTGCTAAGTGTGGATACCTGGTTTCGGCATCTCCTAGGGTCCGACTTACATAGTAAACAGGGAATTGCGTACCCTGTTCTACCCGAACTAGCACACCACTTACCGCCACCTCCGATACGGCCAGATATAAGTACATCATTTCATCCTCCTCCGGGGTGTGGAGTAAATGTGGGCTTGATAGATATCGCTTCAACTCCTCTAAGGCATGCTGGCATTCCGGAGTCCATTCGAAGCTGTTTTTCTATTTGAGTAAGGAGAAAAAATGGTGACTTCTATATGATGACCTCGAGATGAATCGACCCAAAGCCGCAATCCGCCCGGTCAGCCGTTGTACGAACTTCACATTGTTTACCCCCGTGATTTCTTTGATGGCCTTGATTTTGTCACGGTTGATCTCGATCCCCCTATTTGACACCATGAAGCCTAAAAAATTGCCCGAACCTACCCCGAGGGAACATTTCTTGGGGTTGAGCTTCATGTTGTGGCTTCTAAGGATGTCGAATGTTTCCTGCAAGTGAGTCAAATGGTCCTCTGCGCGCAAAGACTTAACTAGCATATCGTCAATGTAAACTTCCATGGATTTTCCTATTTGATGTTCGAACATCTTATTAACTAGGCATTGGTATGTGGCTCCTGCGTTTTTTAGCCCAAGGGGCATTACATTATAACAGTATATACCATACTTTGTGATGAATGAAATCTTTTCCTTGTCATCGGAGCTCATTTGAATTTGATTATACCCGGAGTAGGCATCGAGGAAGGTAAGGATCTCGTGGAATCAATAAAGCAATCGATGTGGGGCAACGAGAATGAATCTTTAGGTCATGATTTATTTAAGTCTTTATAATCCACACACATTCTTAATTTATTCCCCTTTTTGGGAACAACTACCACATTGGCCAACCATTCGGGATATTTTACTTCCCTAATGGATCCTACTTTTAGGAGTTTCATTACCTCGTCCTTGATGAATGCATGTTTTACCTCGGACTAAGGTCTTCTTGTTTGCTTCACTGGTTTGAACCTTGGGTCGACGCTTAGCCGATGAGTGGTTATTTCTTGTGGGATCCATGTCATGTCTAAATGGAACCAAGCAAAGCAATCAATGTTGTTAATGTGAAATTGGACGAGTTTTTTCCTAAGTTCGGGGGTTAACCCCGTTCCCAGGAATACCTTCCGATCTGGGAGATGTTTGATCAAAACAGCTTGCTCCAACTCTTCAATCATTGATTTTGTTGCGTCCGATTCTTCGAGGGCAACGAAGTTTTGAGGAGTGAGGAAGTCATCTCAATCATCCTCGAGGACCTGTTTGTCCCCTGGATCCTCCGAAGTTGAGGGTATGGATGTTGGTGCCATGTCGTGTACCGCGAACATCTCCTTCGCGGCATGCTGCTCTCTGTACACTGTTTTAACACTATCCTTTGTTGGGAACTTCATCAAGAGTTGATGGTACTGCCCTCATGTTGTGTATCCACGGACTTCCAAGAAAGGCATTTTATCTCATGTCACATACGATGACGTGAAATTTGGTGTTTTGAACGGTTCCGACAATGTTGATTAGGAGAACGATTTCCCCCTTCATTGCCTCGCTTGCCATGTTGAATCCATTGAGGACTCAAGAGGTGGGTACAATTTGATCGAGCAGTCCGAGTTATTTTACCACCTTCGACCTGATTATGTTGGTCGAGCTACCTGGATCCACGAGCACACGTTTAATTTGAATGTTATTCAAGAGAAAGGAAATTACCAATGCATCATTATCTGGTTGATACAAGGTCTCGAAATCTTGTTCATTGAATGCAAGGAAGTCCTCGGGCATTTAGCTCCGAGTTTTCATTTCTGTTGCGGTGGATACTTTTTTCCGTTTGATCACGGATCCTTGGGGAACGTCGGTTCCTTCAATGATCATGTAAATGATGTGCTGAGGTTCTTTTGGTTCGTTCCTCTTATTCGCCTCCCTCTCTCGAATATGGCTCTTGGCTCGATTGCTGAGGAATTCTCGAAGATTCCCTTCGCCGATCAACCGAGCCACCTCCTCTAGAAGCTGCATACAATCCTCGATCTTGTGACCGTGGATGCCGTGATATTTGCACATTAAGCTGGGGTCCTTTCGGGAATGATATGACTGCGCGGGTTTTGGCCACCTGGTATCTATAATCTTGCTCATGGCTGATACGATGTTCGAGGCATCGATGTTGAATTTGTATTCTGATAATCAGGGTGCCTTCACCGGCCTCTAATGTATGTCCAACCTGGTTTTGCTCATAAGTCCCGGGGAATTCTGGTCCCGAATTATCCTCGGGTCATTTTGAGGTATATATCGTCTTGAAATGTCTCTCCGATCTTTGGCATATGGCTGATATCTTTCTTTGCTTGATCTCGGCTCCCTTTCGGTAGACTTTGATTCCTTAGCTAGGAGCCTCCTGGGGGAACACTAAGCCTGAGGGGGCTCAATTTGTCGTCCTCGACCCATATCTTTGAGTGATACCGGTTGTGGACATCTGCCCAAGTTACGACTGGATACTCAACCAAATACTGCTTTAGTTGCTTCGAAGATATGAAGCTTCGTTCACTCAAGCCTTGAGTGAAGGCCTGCACTGCCCAGTCATCAGAGACTGGTGGTAAATCCATTCGCTCAATTTGAAAGCGAGATACAAATTCCCTTAGCATCTCGTTTTCTCTCTTTTTGATTTTGAAGACGTCGGACTTTCTTGTAGCGACCTTAATGGCACCGGCATGTGCCTTTATAAAAGAGTATTCAAGCATGGCGAACAAATCTATTGAATGTGTGGGTAGGTTGTGATACCACATCATGGCCCCCTTTGATAGTGTTTCTCCGAATTTTTTCAAATGAACGGATTCAATCTCATTGTCCTTCAGGTCATTTGCTTTTACAGCACAAGTGTAAGCAGTGATGTGCTCATTGGGGTTCGAGATCCCGTTATACTTCGGGAGATCGGGCATTCTAAATTTCTTCAGGAGGGTCTTTGGAAGCACTCGATGGAAATGGCTTTTGCACAAACTTCTTTGAAGCTGCACCCTTCAGAATCGGGGATGCACCCGGGATCTGATCGACCCTCGAGTCGTAGATCTCTACCTTTTTATCGTTAGCTTCTATCTTCTTTTCACCGAATTTAATCCTCTTTGTGAGGTACTCAAGCATTTTCATAATAGCGGGGTCGGCTGCTGACCCGTTGATTCTCGACCTTTCCGGTGCCTGTTAGACTCGAGGAGCCGCTTCCGGTGGTGTTGTGCTTGGAGTTTTTTGATGGCTTTGTCGCTGAGCAATTGCAACTTGTTCTGCCCGTAACATTTCAAAAATGACATGAAGCCTAACATCCCTTTCCTCTCGAGCTGGAGTTTTCTACGCTTCATGTTTGTTTCCCCGGAGTATACTCCTATCGGTATTGGATATTATATCGACATGTTGGGCATTGCGTGCGCCCACATCCACGGGGATTGGCGCTGGTGCATCCTCAGGGTTTGCAGTGGCACACTGGTGCCCGAAACAGCTATATTGTTCTCTTCATGATCCTCAGGACCGTTATTTTCATGTGCATTCATTGAGTTAGACATTTTTTGACCTGATATCAAAGATTCTTGGACAAGAAAAAATGTAAAGAATAACTTGTGTTTTTCAGTAAACCAGCACTAAAACAATCACTATTATTTTTAGCCCCACGGTGGGTGCCAAACCGTTTACCTTGAAAATGGTAATTACAATTATATTTGATTTTGTGGTTCTAAAATATGTGATTTATTTTACTACTAGTTGTTAGGCAATAGATGCTAAGTGTGAGTTAGGAAAATGAGATTAGAGAAAGAGATATTGGTGTTATGCAAACCAAGCAGTCATGAGATAGGGTCTCAAGCTGGCCGAAGTTGGGCCTCGACGTCGAGCTGGTATGCCCAGGGGGCGATCGAGGAAAAGTAGCAGTATTGAGGGCCTCGAGGATAGACTTTTTATGATCAATAATGAGCAATAAATGAAGAACAATTAATGAACACAATAAAGGAAACTAATAAATCAGTGCAACAACTGTGGAGTATGTTTAAGTTAGAGAGCAGAGAATGTTCTTGTTCTTGTATTGAATATCATGTGTCAAAAAAATGATAAGGGTCCCCTTTATATAGGAGGTGGAATCCCAACATGGTACATCTGTAATTATTACAAAGAAAAACAGCTGGTACAGCTATTTAATGGTCCGGTACGGACTTGTATTATTTTTGCAGGCGTTGTCAGCTTTAACCACGTGCTCTTGGGAGTTTCCCGCTTTCCCATGACGGTCCTCGATCTTTATTCTCCCTTGAAGTATTTCGATCCATTGATATACTCCCTCAAGGAATGCACCTCGGGGTTGATCTTTAGACTCTACTCCGATACAATCGAGACCGGGCTCTGAATGACGTAGAAACCTTAAAATCGGCCACTCGCGGTTTTGACTGTATGCACTTATCTTCGAGAGGCTATCGAAATATTAGGAAACCTCACTTGCATTTTTGTCGTGTAGATTTGTTATTTCTGAAATTTTAGCGTTTACTCTTCTATTCTCTAAAAGATGGAGAGGACACATGTCGCTGGATTAGGAATGCAGGCACCAGTACCCCCAGTTAGGGCCGCAAGAGGCTGAGGCCGAGGTGGGACTCATACTATATCTAGAGCAGCACTTGTGGAGCCACCAGTTACTCCAGTGGAGGAGCAGGTTCCGTATACTATTGAGCATGTGGGACTAGCTTAATCACCGACGGTACCTATTAGTATACATGGTCTTGAAGAGACTTTGGCTCAGATCTTGAGTGTGTGTATATGAGCTTGGATTGGGGGGTATTATACCAGTTGCACCAGCTTCCTCACATGCTTGGGGAGGAGCCCAAACCCCCGTAGCATATACACCGGAGCAACCAATGCAAGGTTATCAGACACTAGGTGTGTTACCAATTCAGCTGGTTGTTGTTGCTCGGGCCGAGGTTTGTCCACCTATGTCTGATGAGGAGAAAATGAGGTTGGAAATCTTTAAGAGGCTTGACACTACCGAATTCTATGGAGCACAGTCAGAGGATGCATATGGTTTTTTTTTATCGATGCCATCAAATGCTTTGCACAACGGGTATTATGGACCAGTGGAGTTGCCTTTACTACTTTTTTATGACAAGGGCGGCCTATAGATTGTGGTAAACCTATGAATCAGGCAGGCCAGCTGGTGCCGCACCACTTACGTTGCATTAGTTCTTCGTTCTCTTCTTAGAGAAGTTTTTTCGTAAAATAATAGAGAGGAATTGCGTAGGGAGATTGAAAAGATACGGTAGAGAGATATGATCGTGAAACAGTACGAGATGAGATCTGTGAGTCTGGCACGACATGCTCTATGGTTGGTTCCCACTGAGAGAGAAAGCGGATCAAGAGGTTCATTGATGGCCTCAAATATGGTCTATGTTATAGTATGGTTCGAGAGGCGGCCAAGATGGATGCTAGGTTTGACTAGGTGGTCGAGATTGCTAGATGTTTAGAGTAGGTTTGTAGTCTTGAGCGAGAGCGATGGGAGGCCAAGAGGCCCCGTGGTTAAGGTGGTCTTAGCAATGACTTATCTGGATGCATGTCATAACACAATAGGGATTGTCTTTTTAGGCCCGCTCAAACTGCTCATCTGGTTCCTCGTGGTTCTTGAGATAATTATAGTTCATACAGTTCTCGTCCGGTTCATTCATCATTCAATGCACTCGCAACTCAAAGATCGTACCGTACTTCATTCGTTTATGGTACGTCAGTATCGGGTTCTTCAACTGGTTATCCCAGTTCACGGGGTCTGATTCCAGCCTCAAAGCCATTTTTTGGTTGAGGTTGCTAAAGGTGTGGGGGGTTGGGGCATGTGAGGAAGTATTTCCTTCGCTAATATAGAGGTCCAATGCAGTATGGAGGCAAAACTATGACTCTCGCACCATTTGCTACACCACCCGCTCATCCAGGCCAGGGTGGAGGTCGTACGGGTCAAGGTCACCCTAGAGGGGGAGGATAGTCAGGTGGTGGTCAGGCACGTTGGTATGCATTTCCTGCCAGGCCAGAGGCAGTTGCTTTTGACGTCGTGATCACACACATTGTTTGTGTGTGCCATAGGTATGCTTAAGTGTTATCTGACCCTAGTTCCACTTATTCATTGTGTCATCATATTTTTCTCCTTATTTTAATTCTCTTCGTAATTCTTTAGATATGCTTGTTCATGTATCTACACTGGTGGGTGATTCTATTGTGGTGGACCGTGTATATCGGTCTCGTATGGTGATATTGGGGGTTATGAGACCATAGTTGTACTTTTACTGCTTAGCATGATTGATTTTGACGTTATTTTGGGCATGGACTGGTTCTCACCATGTCAGGCTATTCTTGATTGTCATGTTAAGACTGTGACATTGGCGATGCTGGAGTCTCCTAGGGTAGAATGGAAAGGTTCCCTGGAACATGTTCCTAGTAGAGTGATCTCAAATTTGAAGGCTCAACGAATGGTTGGGAAGAGATGTTTGGCGTATTTATCCGTTGGGAGGGATATCGGTGTTGATATTCCTGACGTTGAGTCAGTTCCAGTTGTGAGTGACTTTCCAAAGGTTTTTCCTGCAGACTAGACGCGTATGCCATCCGACATGGATATTCATATTGGTATTGACTTGGTGTCAGGAACTCAGCTGATCTCTATTCCATCGTATCGCATGGCACCAGTAGAGTTAAAGGAGTTGAAGGAACAATTACATGAGTTTCTTGATAAGGGTTTCATTAGGAATAGTGTGTCGCCTTAGGGTGCATCGATTCTATTTGTAAAGAATAAAGATGGCTCTATGAGGATGTGTATTGACAATAGGCAGCTGCAAAAGGTTATAGTCAAGAACAAATATCCACTACCGTGTATTGATAATTTATTTTATCAGCTTCAGGGTGCTAGGATATTCTTGAAGTTTGATTTGAGATCGGGGTATCATTAGATGAAGATTAGGACTTCAGATATTCCCAAGACAGCATTTCATACCCGCTATAGTCACTATGAGTTTCTGGTGATGTTTTTGGGCCGACCAATGACCCAAAAGCTTTTATGCACTTGATGAATAGCGTATTCCAACCCTATCTTGATTACTTCATCATAGTATTCATTAATGATATATTGGTGTATTCTCGCATTGTATGATCATAAGAAGCACTTGAGGATCGTGCTCCAGACTATGAGGGAGAAGAAGTTATATGCTAAATTCTCCAAATGTGAATTTTGTCTTGATTTAGTGGAATTCTTGGATTATGTGGTATCCAGTGAGGGGCTTAATGTGGATACGACGAAGATTGAGGCAGTTCAAAGTTGGATTAGACCATCTTCTCTACTGAATCAGTAGTTTCCTTGGTTTGGCTGGGTATTATCACCGTTTTGTGGGGAAGTTTTCATCCACAACATCCCCATTGAAAAGATTGACACAGAGTGGTGTCCCTCAAGTGGTCTGATGAGTGTGAGGAAAGCTTTCAGAAGCTCAAGATATTAGGTGTGTGTTGATGTAGGAAGGTAGAGTTATTGCTTATACTTCGCGCCAGTTGAAGTCCCATGTGAAGAACTACCTGTACACGATTTGGAGTTGGCTGCCATTATTCACGCGATAAAGATTTGGAGGCATTATCTTTATGGCGTGTCTTGTGAACTATTCATATATCACATGAGTGTCCGGCATTTATTCAAGAAAAATGATCTGAACTTGAGGCAGTGAAGGTGGTTAGAGCTACTAAAGGACTATGATATCATCATTCTTTATCATCTTGGAAAGGCCAATGTGGTGGCCGATGCTTTGAGTAGGAAGGCTAAGGGAATGGACAACCTTGCTTATATTCTAGTTAGGGAGAGACCATTACAATTAGTTGTTCAAGCCTTGTCTAATCGGTTTCTGAGGTTGGATATTTTAGAGCCTAGAAGGGTTCTTGCTTGTGTTGTATCGTTGTCTTCTTTGTTTGAGCGCATCAAGGCGCATCAATATGGTGATTTCCATTAGCTTATCCTAAATGACACGGTGCATCACGGTGATGCCAAAGAAAATACTATTGATGATGATGAAGTATTGAGGCTACAGGGTCAAATATGTGTTCTGAATGTGGATGGGTTACGAGAGTTGATATTGGAGGAGGCCATAGTTCAGGGTATTCCATTCATCTAGGTGTCGCGAAGAGGTACCATGATTAGAGGCAACACTATTGGTGGCGGAGAATGAAGAAGGATATGGTTTAGTATGTGGCTCGATGTTTGAAATGTTAGCAAGTAAAGTATGAGCATCAAAGACCCGGAGGTTTGCTTCAGAGGCTTGACATTCCGGAGTGAAAGTGGGAGCGTATCATGATGGATTTCGTAGTTGGACTTCGACGGATATGGTGGAGATTTGATACAGCGCGGATCAGTATGGACAGACTGACCAAGTCTCCCCACTTCATTCTAGCCATGACTACCTATTCGTCAAAGAAGCTAGCTTGGATTTATATTCTCGAGATTGTTCTCCTTCATGGTTTGGCCGTTTCTATTATCTCATATTGGGACATGGAGTTTATATCATATTTCTGAAGAGCAATGCAGTGTGAGGTGGGCATACAGGTCGAGCTGAGTACGACATTTCATCCCAGACGGACGAGCAGTCCAAGTGCATTATATTTTGGACGACATGCTACATGCATGTGTCATTGATTTTAGGGGTTCATTAGTTTGTTCTATTAGTAGAGTTCTCCTACAACAACAAAGTTCAGTCGCTATCCAAATGGCTCCTTTTAAGGCCTTATATGGGGGGCATTGTCGTTCTCTAGTTGGTTGGTTTGAGCCTGGGGAGGCTAGGTTGTTGGGCAATGATATGGTCTCTGATGCTTTAGAGAAGGTAAACTTGATTCAGGAGTGGATTCATACAATGCAGTCCAAGAAGAAGATTTATGCTGAGAGGAAGGCTCGTGATGTTGCATATATGGTGGGGTGAGAAGGTTCCGCTTGACGTTTCTCCCATGAAGAGTGTGATTAGGTTCGAGAAAAGGGTAAAATTAAGACCTAGCTATATTGGTCATTTTGAGGTGCTTGAGAGAGTTGGGGAGGTGGTCTACAAACTTTCCCTTCCACCTAGTCTATCGAGGGTTCACCCAGTGTTTCATATCTCCATGATCCATAAGTATTATGGTGATCAATCACATGGTTTTCAACTTCAGCACGATACAGTTAGACGGGGATTTGACTTATGATGTGGAGTCGGTGGCCATTTTGGATTGGCAGGATCATAAGTTAACATCAAAAAATATTGCATCAATGAAGGTTTAGTGGAGAGGTCAGCCGGTCAAGGAGGCTACTTGGGAGATCGAGCATGAGATGCGGAGCAGATATCTTCACCTTTTTAAGACTCTAGGTATGATTTTAGATCCATCTGAGGGCGAACGTTTGTTTAAGAGGGGGGAAATGTAACGACCCAGTCGGCCGGTCGTAGGTTGGAGCAGTATTGTTTGGTAAAAGTTGGAAGTTGAAGGTTTGAAAGGCTGATAGGTTTGAGATAGAGCTGAATTTGTTGATATCATGTAAGGATTTTGGTTTCGGGGGTTGGAATAGGTCTGTTGTGTCATTTGAAACTTGCATGCAAAATTTGAGGTCATTCCGAGTTGGTTTGATATGATTCGACATGAGTTTTGAAGTTGGAAGTTCATTAGTTCATTAGGCTTGAATTGTGGTGCGGTTCGTGGTTTTGAAATTGTTTTGTATGATTTGACGCTTCGAGTAGGTTCGTATATGTTTTGGGATTGGTTGGAAGGGGTCCCGGGGACCCTAGGTGTGTTTCGTATCGTTTCCAGATTCATTTTTGG
Source organism: Nicotiana undulata (assembly GCA_005239495.1). Classification (NCBI taxonomy): domain Eukaryota; kingdom Viridiplantae; phylum Streptophyta; class Magnoliopsida; order Solanales; family Solanaceae; genus Nicotiana; species Nicotiana undulata. The sequence goes on from ML257326.1 coordinate 42,102, forward strand.
ACTTAGAACATTGCTATTGTTTTCTTATTTCTGGTACCTTCGCACCTGCGAAGGGATGGCTGCAGGTGCAGGTATGCAAGTGCTGACATGGAGCAACAGAAGTGAAACTGGACAGGTTGTGTTGAGTTTGCAGATGTGGTGGATTTTTCGCAGACGCGAAACCGATTCTACGATAAGGTTTCAATAGAAGCGAGTCCGCATGTGCGAGGGTGAGGAAGCAAATGCCGAAGGTCAGAGGCTTAGAAGGGAATAAAAAATATGATGTTTTGACCGCAGAAGTAGCTAAATGACCGCATATGCGGAATCAATTAGCCACTTCATCTAGTTTATGTGAATCTAAGGTAGAATTTTGGAATTTTTTTATAACTGTTTAGGAGAATGAAGATTGGTAATTTGATGATAGATATTGACTACCCATGGATTATTTCATCTAGTTTATGTGAATCTAAGGTAGAATTTTGGAATTTTTTATTATGGTTTAGGAGAATAAAAATTGGTAATTTTAAGGTCTATTTGATGTTTGATTTGGGTGAAACACACATATTTGGACTCGTATCGAAATAGGTGTTTGGAATTAGTGAGTTTTGTTGTGTGGACCTGATGTTGACTTTTTGGGTTCTAGACATTATATTTATCATGTTTCATTGTTTTCGATGACTTTTATTGATGTTATTAAGTTACTTTGACTAGATTCAAGTCACTCGGATGCCGATTCGCATGGGAAGGGCCCTTTTGGAGTATTGATTCACGCGTTTTGAGGTAAGTAACATATCTAACCTTTGAATTGAGGGTAATTATCCCTGAGAACTATATTATTTGAGATGTGTTGAGAGTGACGCGCGTGCTAGGTGACGGGCATGTGTGCGTGCACCAGAGTATTGCTGGTAGCCCAAAACAGCAAGAATAGCCTTGGGTGGACTTTAGACTACTACCAGACTTATTTTGCTATCATGCCTCATTTTATTTGGATTTTCTCTACTTGTATGATTATTTGAGATACAATTCAATTAAGAAATCATGTTTAGCCTATGTCCTTATTTATTTGAGACACGACAAGGCTATTCTTGCTATTTTGGGCTATTTGCCTTAATTGTACACATACTCTCGGTCATGATGCTATATTCGTGTTTGATATCTCCATCTCAGTGCTTTCTTATTTTAATTTCTCATATATTGTTGATGTCTCATATGTATAACACCGCAAAACTGAGTAGTGTGAGTTTTGGAGTAACTGAGAGTTGAGCGTTTTATGATTGAGCTTGGGCCATAGAGCGGATGTGGTATTGGTTTTGAGGTGATGCGCGTGCTAGGCACCAGGTTCCACTATTGGGCTTTGTGATACTGATTAGCGCTTGGGCCAAGATCCGTCTCTCTGGATTCTGATTTTACAATGAGCGCAGGTACAGTGATATATAGGTACTTTGGTGAGTGGAATTTATGCCAGGCACCCGTATAGTGCTGAGTGTTGTGGTGTGTGATGATGAGGGGCATTGTTCCAGGCATTGTGATCATGCTGAATGTGTTTATCCTTAATAGTTTCACCGTGATGACATTGATTTGACATATAGGCATAGAGATGTACCTTCCTCATGCTAGCTGGTAAACGATATGTCTTTCTTTTGTTGGGTTTGACTGCCATATTTGGAAAATCGTTTCTAAATTTCTGTAAATTGCGAACGAGCTGAACTTGACATCATGTTGTTATTTACTTTACTGTTTCCCTTACATTCTGAGTTGTTATTGATTATCGATGTTGGTCACTGACTACTTCATCTGAGCTCATCATTTCTTTATCAATGTTAGGTTTGTTACTTATTGAATATACGACGTTAGTTATAATTGTACTAAACTTTGTACTTCATGTGCATATCCAGATACTTTTTTGCGCTGCGATTGCTAGAGTTCTCACCGGTACCAGCTGAGGGGACTACGAAGTCGCTGCTATTCCATTCAAAGAAGTTAAAGTTTTCTTCAATTTACTTTTGTTATAGTGTTCTATTATTTAGACAATTGTATTGAGGATTTTGCCTTGTATTTTGATATTCAGTAGTGCTCATGTACTCGATGACACAATATCTTTAGGACAGTTATAGTAGAATGTTTGTTGTTATTCTTAGTTATTTTCATGTTATTTCCACTTTTGAGATTATTAAGTCATGTTTCATTGAGCTTATTATTATTGTGAAACTTTTGAGTTGCCTAGCAAGTAGTGTCAAACGCCGTCGCGACTCCTGTGGAAGTTGTTGTGACATTACATATGTAATTTTTGGATTATATATGCGGTATATATATACTATAGTTATTCATGCTTAATTTGATGTTTGTGGGAGTTGTTGCATGTCTATCTAAGCATTTCTCTCATGCTAGTATAATGTGATAAACATATCTCACATAGTAGTATAATATTATAATTGATATGTATATTGAATTACATGTATAACCTGTTAGTCATACGCTGGACATCTGCATGATCATTTACATATTAATTTCACGCACATATGTGGTTATGGTACTTTGGGTTTTTGGTGTGAGTTATGATATGCACGTTGTAACGACCTGATCTGTCATTTTGCGTTATCGGACCCCGTTTCTTTAAACGAGATGTATTTTGAATTTATAAGTATCACGCTATTTCGAATAAGGGATAAGTAAATCTGTGAATGTGAGAGGGTAAGCAAATCGGAAAAAAATGAGTTTCGTCGAGGTTTGACATTCTGAAATAAAATACGGTCCGAGCTAAAATACCCGGTATTTATGGACTAGTACCATACAAGGTACCACATGGACATGATAAGGTATATTAAAAGTGGATAGTATTTTAAATAAATTAAAATAATTTGTAATTATGCGGGTAATGAATTAATTACTGGGTAACGAAACATTACCCGGTTAACTAATAAGTGGGTAAAGATTAATAATCTCCACCCCACTCTCCACTTGGCAGTTGGCTACACTATAAAGAAATGACTAGGATTCACTTCTTATTAGGTAGTATATAGTCACACATTTACTACATTTTCCAAGACTTTTCATTACCAAAGAGATTTCAATTAGAAAGTGGGAACGTTAGTCATTCTGATGAATGTAAACAAATTCATTCTCAAGATACTACACTCAAATTTTAACATTTCCATACCAAAGACTCTATCATCAGAAGTGAATTCATATAAGCTTTCAACAAATCTCATTCTCAAACACTACAATTAGAAGTGGAAGAAAACATTGGTCATTCTTAGGAAATTTTCAACTGTTCATTTCAAACACTTGAATCATATTCCAAATATTACATCAAGCAACGTGATTCTTCAACCAACCCAACGAGAATTATTAGAAGGTTAACAACGTGTAAATTTGTGGTTCTAAAGGGGTACGGTGCAATCTTTTCCAAAAATATTGTATGGATATTTCCTACTCCAGTTACGAGTCCTCGGGTGTAGAGTTCGAAGTTGCGGGCGCGTTCTTGCTCCGAGAGGTAGATTCGACACGAGGTNATTGAGTTCATTGGTGAGTTGGTACACATATGTACCTATATATGTATATGCACTTGTTATCGAGTCAGCACACGAGTCGCAGGTATGATGCACGATCGTGGGTCAGCTTATCATTATCGAGTCAGCACACGAGTCGCAGACTGAAGGCGCGATCGTGGTTCAGCTTATATATTATTATTATAGAGTCAGCACACGAGTCGCAGGTATGATGCACGATCGTGGGTCAGCTTATCATTATCGAGTCAGCACACGAGTCGCAGGTATGATGCACGATCGTGGGTCAGCTTATCATTATCGAGTCAGCACACGAGTCGCAGGTGCGATGCGCTATCGTGGGTCAACTTATTATATCGAGTCAGCACGCGAGTCACATGTATGATTCGCGATCGTGGGTTAGCTTATGACCTCAGTCCTTATGACCACCCTTATGACTCCGGCCGGTTGTCTTGTCCTGGTATGTGTATGATCACTTGAGCTCTAAGTCACTTATAATTGGATTGTCATGTATTGGTTAAGAGGAGATTTTGGTACTTTGCTGTTCATTTTTCAGTTATTATCTGGATTACGTTATTTGCTATGTACTTGTTGTTTACTGTCTCACATGCCTATTGCTTTAGCCATATCTTGTCATATATCATAATGCTGGACCTTCGTGAGTATCTAGTCGACCTCTCGTCACTACTTCTTCGAGATTAGACGGGATACTCACTGGGTACATATATGTATATGTACTCATGCTACACTTTCTGTGCATTTTGTTGCACATGTACCTTTATAGTACAAGGATCGACTTGGATACTTATACGAGCTGCATTCATCCGGAGGCGTTCCGCAGCTGGCAGAGTCTCCCTTCTATGTATTTACATTTTTATCTTTATAGTCTTTGTCCAATTTGTTTCTCGGACAAGCATTGTTAATTGTATAAATTCTTAGAAGTTGCTCATGTACTTGTGTCACCGGGTTCTGGGAATGTGATGAGATATATCTTATTACAATAAATTGTTTTCCTGTCGTATTATGAAATCCAGATAAAGGTAACGATTTCGAAAATGTTAAACAGGAAATATTTTAACTTATTGAGGGGCGGCTTGCCTGACAGTGGTGTCCGGCGCCATCACGACCTATAGATTTTGGGTCGTGACAACATGGTATCAGAGCTCTAGGTTCCCGTAGGTTTCGCGAGTCATGAGCAAGTCTAGTAGAGTCTTGCAGATCGGTACGGAGACGTCTGTACTTATCTTCGAGAGGCTACAGGGCTGTAGGAGTACTTCCCTTCTTGATTCCTCATCATGCGATTTGATTCCCTTAAGACTTATGCCTATGTTTCTTTCTACTCAATCTTACGCGTCGCGAAGCACGTGCTATGAATCGGGAATTTGAGGAGTTGTAATGGTGCTACAGATATGATGCATGATGTTTCCGTACATAGTTGATTAGGTTGTTGCTATCGACCTACAAAAGAATATTATGTTATTCCAGCTCAGTAGTTGTGTGTCTGGGAGCCTTGAGACTATGCTCAGGATGTTAAGATGCTTACGGTCGGTTATCGCACGGCATTGTTATGATGGTAAAATGGTTGCCCATATGTCGGGGTGATGAATTGCTCGAAGGGAGGTCTTCTCAGAGTGGGTTTCGAGATTTCAGTTTTTGAGTTTCGGCAGAGGAAAGGCATTTGGACTATGAACGATCTGGTTCGGGTTGGTAAGGCAGTAAGACTTGGTGATAACGAGCAAGGTGGAGTATTCACCGGTGTTGTGGTATCGTTGTTTGATCGAATAACATGCGTTAAGTCCGCCGGTGTTATAGCTCTTTGGTTGCATTGGGTTAGAGTGTTGAAGAAGAGGTTGCCAGAGATCGTGGTGTGTAGTGGTTCAGAATTGAATAGTTATTTCTAATAAAGGCAGCTCGAGAAAGACGATCTTCGGGGAGTTTGAAGTCATGCTGATCTGCTGGTTCAAGAGCCATAGAGAATGATATTGAATTGAGGACGCAATTGAGAAGCATGCGATGAGGGGAGACATATGATAAGTGTCAGGTGGTGGCTAAATCTCTAGATGCCAGGCGTCAGAGACGGAATTCGGGTAGTTGCTTAAAGGAATGAGTTTAACTAAGGGGGATAGTGGCAGTGTATCCTATGAGTTCAGTAGTAAGACGGTTGCCTACCTTGATGAGGAGTTGGAGTGGTTTGAGAATTTTAGTAAGACAGGGATTAGGTCCCCGAGCTCAATCTGAACTGTTGGTTATCGGCCGAAGGTTGGATGCAACAGGGAAGAGTGGTTAGGGACAAGGAAGGATGCTATATGGTAGTGAATTTGAATATGGTGTAGCGCATTTAGTAGGTGTCCATGAGAAGCGAACGGACGGGTAAAAATGGTGAATGAGAACAAGCTTAGGGTGAAGTATTGATGTTACAGACGGTGTGCGCCACAACATTGTTGGAAAGTGTCAGTTGGTGAATTCCACATGTAGGTTATCCCCTATGAGTAGGCTACCGATTGTGGGATTGGCAAAGTTTCTCAAGGGATTCTAGTGGCTATTCGGTAGGAGGCCGAATATGTGAAGGATGCTAGAGAATTTGAGTATTCATGGGATGCTAGCAGGAGAATTTAGAATAATTTGACAGATTGGTTGAGCAAGATTTTGTTAATAGAGGAGAAAGGATCTCAGCAGTGTCTAGAATGGTGCAAGAAGTAGCTTCGGGCTAAGTGGGGGAGTTCCACCATCTGCAGTTGGGTTGTAGAAAGATTTTCAAAAAAAGTGTGAGACAAGTTTCGGAATATAGGCAGTATGATCTCGTGAATCAAGGTCACTCGGGATGAGTGAAGGATGAGTTTGCTATGAGTTGAAGGAATTTACTACTATCCCTGAGGCAATTGAGATGATTAAAAGAAAATAGATTGGTTAGCCATGATTGAAATGGTACACGTATGGCAGTGATCATTTCCTTCGGTGTGATTGAGTATGTGTATGGTTAGTGCCGATGTGTGTGAGGCGTATCAGCCCTCGTAATAGATTTCATTGAAAGCATTCAAATGCTATGGCCTGTCAGGTACAGGCGGATCCCGGAAGGTTATGGTGGTTCAGACCACTACTTATGGATTTGCATGTGCTATAATTATGAGAATTCACTCGTGTGTTGTTACGGTTCTCATGAATTGAGGTAAGTAAAAGGTTTCTCTGTGATGAAGTGTTCACCATATTAGTGGTCCAAGAGTTATGATGGAACTCCGATCATATTCCATATTGGCATGTTAGTTGCAGTAAGCATTTCTTGGCACGTTCGAGGACGAACGTCTGTTTAAGTGGGGGAGAGTGTAACGACCCGATCGGTCGTTTTGCGTTATAGGATCCCGTTTCTCTAAACGAGATGTATTTTAAATTTATAAGTATCACGCTATTTCGAATAAGGGATAAGTAAATCTGTGAATGTGAGAGGGTAAGCAAATCAGAAAAAAATGAGTTTCATCGAGGTTTGACATTCTGAAATAAAATACGGCCCGAGCTAAAATACCCGGTATTTATGGACTAGTACCATACAAGCTACCACATGGACATGATAATGTATATTAAAAGTGGATAGTATTTTAAGTAAATTAAAATAATTTATAATTATGCGGGTAATGGATTAATTACCGGGTAACGAAACATTACCCAGTTAACTAATAAGTGGGTAAAGATTAATAATCTCAACCCCACTCTCCACTTGGCAGTTTGCTACACTATAAAGAAATGACTAGGATTCACTTCTTATTAGGTAGCATATAGTCACACCTTTACTACATTTTCCAAGACTTTTCATTACCAAAGAGATTTCAATTAGAAAGTGGGAACGTTAGTCATTCTGATGAATGTCAACAAATTCATTCTCAAGATACTACACTCAAATTTTAACATTTCCATACCAAAGACTTTATCATCAGAAGTGAATTCATATAAGCTTTCAACAAATCTCATTCTCAAACACTACAATTATAAGTGGAAGAAAACATTGGTCATTCTTAGGAAATTTTCAACTGTTCATTTCAAACACTTGAATCATATTCCAAATATTACATCAAGCAACGTGATTCTTCAACCAACCCAACGAGAATTATTGGAAGGTTAACAACGTGTAAATTTGTGGTTCTAAAGGGGTACGGTGCAATCTTTTCCAAAAATATTGTATGGATATTTCCTACTCCAGTTACGAGTCCTCGGGTGTAGAGTTCGAAGTTGCGGGCGCGTTCTTGCTCCGAGAGGTAGATTCGACACGAGGTGAGTCTCTTTTCCAACCTTGTAAGAGGGAATTGTCCCCATACGTACTCTATTTACTATACATGTTGCGGGGGCTACGTACGTACTAAGTGACGAGAGTCCGTACGTGGTGACTATATTGCTATGTCGGGTAGCTTTAGGACTCACGAGCATGCCTCTATGTTCCTTATTTGTACCTTGTATATATTGTAAGTTGTGATTGTTGTTGAGATGACATGGAAAGGTGAAATATTATGATTTCAATCCCAGTTGGCTACAGTGGTATTGGCACAGTCCTGTTGAGTTCATTGGTGAGTCGGTACACATATGTACCTATATATGTGTATGCCCTTGTTATCGAGTCAGCACACGAGTCGCAGACTGAAGGCGCGATCGTGGGTCAGCTTATATATTATTATTATCAAGTCAGCACGCGAGTCGCAGGTATGATGCGCGATCGTGGGTCAGCTTATCTTTATCGAGTCAGCACACGAGTCGTAGGTACGATGCGCTATCGTGGGTCAGCTTATTATATCGAGTTAGCACGCGAGTCGCAGGTATGATTCGCGATCGTGGGTTAGCTTATGACCTCGGTTCTTATGACCACCCTTATGACTCCGGCCGGTTGTCTTGTCTTGGTATGTGTATGATCACTTGAGTTCTGAGTCACTTATAATTGGATTGTCATGTATTGGTTAAGAGGAGATTTTGGTACTTTGCTGTTCATTTTTCAGTTATTATCTGGATTACGTTATTTGCTATGTACTTGTTGTTTACTGTCTCACATGCCTATTGCTTTAGCCATATCTTGTCATATATCATGTTGCTGGACCTTAGTGAGTATCTAGTCGACCTCTCGTCACTACTTCTTCGAGATTAGACGGGATACTCACTGGGTACATATATGTATATGTACTTATGCTACACTTTCTGTGCATTTTGTTGCACAAGTACCTTTATTGTACAAGGATCGACTTGGAGACTTATACGAGCTGCATTCATCCGGAGGCGTTCCGCAGCTAACAGAGTCTCCCTTCTATGTATTTACATTTTTATCATAGTCTTTGTCCAATTTATTTCTCGGACAAGCATTGTTAATTGTATAAATTCTTTGAAGTTGCTCATGTACTTGTGTCACCGGGTTCTGGGAATGTGATGAGATATATCTTATTACAATAAATTGTTTTCCTGTCGTATTATCAAATACAGATAAACGTAACGATTTCGAAAATGTTAAACATGAAAGTATTTTAACTTATTGAGGGATGGCTTGCCTGACAGTGGTGTCCTGCACCATCACGACCTATAGATTTTGGGTCGTGACACACGTTGAGTTGTCCATGGGCGTTATGAGATACTCTTTGAGTTTGCCATGCTAGTTTATTATATGCATGTTCAATTGGTCATGTAGTTGTGTGTGGATATGGATCCCTCCCTCTTGAACCGCCCAGCCATATTTCTCACTTAGTGGCTGACACATAAGTTTTGATAGAATATGACGAGTTTCCAGTTTGTTTAGCATTAATGTCGATTGAGGTAAAGTTTGAGTCTTTGTCATGCATAGACATATATAGACTTTGTTCATGCATTTCATATAAATGCTAAATTGTACATATCATTATATATGCTAATTTGTTATATTTTATACATGTATCGGGCATGGTAGTAAGAAAACATGCATTATCACTACAAGAAAACACGTACTTTGTGGGGGCGTTTTGGTCAATTTGTGACAGTTTTTGACCCCCACAAAAAGAATTATGGCGATTTCTAAAAGTGCCACAATTACCTTTGCCACGAGCATTTTGCGGCGGATTTTTAAAACCTCCACGACAACCGCCACAAAATGTATTTTTGATTTGTGGGTGTTCTCAATGATAATTAGTGCTAGTTCAAAACTCCCGCAATATGAATCTGGTGTGTCAAAAAAAAATACTGCGAGGGTTTATAAACTCACGTCAATATGATCATAATGGTTCAAAAAAGATATTGTGGGGGTTTAAAAACCCCCCAAAATATAATTTAAATATTTAAAAAAAAAGTTATGTGGGGATTTTGAAAGATAATTAGCGCTAGGTTCAAACCCCCGCAATATAATTTCGATGTGTAAAAAAAATATACTACGAGGGTTTATAAACTCCCTCAATATGATCATAATGGTTCAAATAAAATATTAAAATGAAAAGCGTTTTACATCCAAAGGAATGGAGAAGATACACAATCTTTGTAAAAAAAAAAAAGAATTACAAACAGAGAGATCCACATGCCTTGCAAAGAGTTCCTCAAATTGATCTGTAAACACCATTAATGCAGATGGCTCAACCAACTTATTTGTTGTCCTGAACCTAGCAACTGGAGCAGCTATGTTGGCACGCCCAAGGCCTTGCCATGCATAAGAAGAGTTAGACAAGTAAATTAAAAGCAGATCAGCCATCTCGTAGACCAAGAAAAATGCAACTAAACGCATATTTCGTACTTGAACAACCGATCTCCCCTGAAAGGTTTAGCAGCCGTACACACGGATACCCGTCAATGGCCATGATCACAAGCAGCAGAACGAGGAACAGGACTCGAAACAATAGTATAGAAATACCACAATAGTGCAGCAAACACAAGGAAGAGTTTTAGTACTCGGACTGCTCAGTTACAGCAATATGGTCGAGATTGCAGGCTTCTAAAATCTCTGCACAAAATTTTGAACAGGCCGTTGCTCAATTGGTGCAACTATCTGGACAAAAACAGATGCAAAAATTTAGATTTTGCAGCTTAACTGGAGCTTCAACAAATCAAAGGAATAAAGTAATGAAAGACATGAAAAAAACAGTAGAAATGTTAGAATCATTAAAAAGAATGCAGTGGTGAGGAAATCAGTTTAGTTCAAAGATTTAATCTTTT